>JASFDH010001643.1:0-13823 GCA_036937195.1 Nidularia pulvinata
TGTCGAAAAGAGATCGTCTTTATTTGGCAGTGTGATTGCCGGATATAGATGACGTGTTACGCGTGCGGTGACATCACTGAGTGGTGGTCCAGGGTTGAACATCGCCCAGCTTTTTGTATTTATAACGATTAGACATTTGTACACTATACTCTCCTGCCCACCATGGTCAAGGAGCCCATCTCACAGATCAACATCAACATCCCCGTCCCACCCGACGTCTCCCGCTCCTCTACCCCCATCACTCCCGTCACCCCCGGCCCAAAGACCCCCGCCGACGAGGGCATCGAGTTCTTCCAGTCCTCGTCTCACCTCCAGGAGCCTATCCGCGTCTATGAGCTTGCCCTAGACGAAGACGGTGGTCCCCGCAAAGACCGCCAGGTATGTGTGCTCCCCCCCCCCTCACTCGAGTCCCATCCTCACCTCGCCCTGCAGTACATCCGTCTACCGCCGGCGTATACCCCCTACATCCTACGCGTCTCCATCGACGCGGGGTCCTCGGCTGCCAACAATGGCATCTTCAAGACGAACTTCCCCCTAGATGGTGGTTCCTTCGGCAGGGAGAAGTACACCGAGCGCAAGTACGTCCGCTGTTCCTCCCTTCCTGTGCTTCGCTCACCCCGGGCATGACAGGCTGCCCACCGAGTTCTCGAAGCCTATCCAGGTAGATCTGCCCATCTCCCATGCTGGCGCGTTCGTGTACTGGGTCGAGTATGATGGCGACGGCGGCAGTCGCGTCCAAGGCCGCAAAGGCTATTTCAATATTGACCCCCTACTCAAGATCAAGGCACGCACGTCTATTCTGGACGCAAATCTCGCCGTGCTTTCCCCGAGTAAGGGCGCAGTGCTCAAGGATGACTACGTCAACCTCCCGCTTGACGGTCTCTCTATCCTCACCGTCGTCTCGAAATGGATGGGGCCTCTGGAGGAGTGGAAGAAGCATTTCAGAGAGGCGAAGGACAGGGGATACACAATGCTCCATTATACCCCACTGCAAGAGCGGGGGGAGAGCGACAGCCCATACTCTATCCGCGATCAGATGAAGTATGACCCCCACTTATTTGGCGGCAAATTGAGCGCAAGCCAAGGGAGGAAGAAGATAGAAGAGATCTTGAAAATTGCTAGAGAGGAGTATGGCTTGCTGAGTTTGACGGATGTAGTGCTCAACCATACGGCGAACGACAGTCCGTGGCTAGTGGACCACCCCGAGGCAGGTACGTATCTACAATATATCTTTGGTGTATCCTAGCTTATTCCCCGTTACAGGCTTCAGTCCCGCCAATACACCACATCTAACCCCCGCTCTCGAGCTCGACACCGCGATCATCGAGCTATCTGGGTGTTTAGCTGAAAAGGGTCTTCCGTCCACCGTCAACTCAGATGGAGATCTTAATGCTCTCTTGGGCGCGGTCGACAAGGTCATTAAGGACCTCAACCTCTGGCAATACTACGTCCTGGACCGCACCCGCGAGAAAGAGACGGTCAAAACCGCGCTTGAGTCAGGCAACCTCGCGACGTGGACCGGGATCGACGTCACTGGAAAGAGCGTCGTCCAGCTCGCGGAAGTACTCAGGGCGGAGAAGAAGGTCCAGGGACTGGGTCAGCTGGCCTCGCGGTTCGGTGTCCGTGTGGATGGCGCGGTCGCCGCGGTGCTAGTGAAGACGGCGTTTGCGGATATCCATGAAAACGAGGCGCTGGCGGATGCTTGGGTGCGTGTGGTGGATGTGCTGAATGTACCGTTGTACAAGGAGTGGGAGGAGGATGTGGCTGTTGCGCTGGATAATGTGAGGAATCGACTCAAGTATACCAGGTTGGACCCTCATGGGCCGAGGTTGGGGGAGATTACAACGAAGTAAGGTGTTCCTTTTCTATTCTCGTGCGTTACTTATGCCTTTTCGTTCAGGAATCCTCTCGTCGAGCCTTACTTCACAAGGCTGAGCCCAACGGCCGAGGCAGACCCCTTAATCTACTCCGTCGCCAACAACGGCTGGATCTGGAACGCCGACCCCCTGCACAACTTCGCGCTTCTCCCCTCCAAAGCCTACCTCCGGCGCGAAGTCATCGTCTGGGGCGACTGCGTCAAGCTGCGCTACGGCTCCTCCCCCGCCGACAACCCCTGGCTCTGGTCGCATATGACCAACTACGTCACCGCCCTCGCGCACACCTTCGACGGGTTCCGCATAGACAACTGCCACTCCACCCCGCTCGAGGTCGGCACGCGCATGCTTGATGCCGCGCGCGTCGTCCGCCCGGATTTGTATATCTGCGCGGAGCTGTTCACAGGGAGCGAGGAAATGGATCTGGTGTTTGTGAGGGAGCTGGGGATTAATAGCTTGATTAGGGAGAGCGGGAATGGGTGGGATGCGAAGGAGATGTCGAGGCTGCTGTATAGGCACGGGGTGGGGAAGCCTATTGGGTCGATGGATGGCGCGTGCATGACGAGCGTGGAGGAGCTGCCGAGTCCGACTGGGAAAGGACCCTTGAGGAAGGCAGTGGTGACGCCGCTTAATGGGTCGATGCCGCATGCCCTGTTGTATGACTTGACGCATGATAACGAGTCCCCGTTGGACAAGAGATCGGCAGAAGATGCGCTCTCGACGGGGGCGCTGGTTACTTTCAGTTATAGCGCCATTGGAAGCGTGAAGGGCTTTGATGACTTGTATCCCAAGTTACTGAATTTGGTGCAGGAGAAGAGGAGGTACCAGCTGAGCGGCCTTGAGGAGGATAGTGGGATTGCGAGAGTGAAGAGGGTACTAAATGAGCTGCATTTGGAGATGGTGCTGGGCGCCTTTGAGGAGGGACATGTGCACCAGGAGAATGATGTGGGTGTATTGCTTTTGCTGACTTCTTCAAGAGCTAAAAAAATTTTGCAAATAGTATATTGTCATGCACCGCGTGCAGCCTTCGACGCAGAAGGGTTACCTTCTTGTTGCCCATACTGCCTTCTCCAAGGGGTCGAAGGATCGTGGGTTCAGTGAGTCTAGCTTCATTTTTGTTTTTATTCTCCATTTCACCTTTCATTCCAGTCAATCCCATCAAACTTCGTCGAACAAGGGCCAAGTACATCCTGGGAGCTAGTATCGACATACCTTCCTATGATATTCCAGATGATCCTAAGACTCTCCGTGGTCTCCCCTCAAAACTAGTAGACATGCCTTCGATCGTCGTTCCCCAAGGACTTGATCAAGAAGGACCATTCGCAGAGATCGTTGTCCCGGAATATTTCCCTCCAGGAAGCATCATGCTCTTCGAGACTCAGCTGCAAGCCCACGATGCTACACTCGATACGTTCTGTGCATCTGGTGCGCAGGAGGCGTTTGACGACCTTGATCTTGTGGACCTTAATGTGATTTTGCATCGCGCTGATGGGGAGGAGAGGGACGCGACTGGAGGCAAGTTTGGTGTGTATGATGTGCCGGGATTGGGTCGGATGGTGTATTGCGGCTTGGAGGGGTGGATGCATCCCTTGCGGCACATTATGCGCTATAACGATTTGGGGCATCCGTTGTGCGGGCATTTGAGGCAAGGCAGTTGGGCGTTAGATTATGTCCATGAGCGTCTCAACCAGTGCGTCTATGCGTTGCTTTTTTCTTTTAGTGTGTGCTGATATTGAATGATGTAGTCAAGTAGATGTCTTCCCTCGTCTAGCAAAGCCTGCACAGTGGTTCAAGGAGAGATTTGAACGTGTCAAGTCAACGGTGCCCGATTTCATGCGTCCTAAATACTTTGCGCTGGTTATATCAGAAGCTTACAAGGCTGCTCGGCGTGCAGTAGTCGAGCAGTGCTCGGATTTCGTTCTTTCTGGCCACAACTTTACGCAAGATCTGGCACTCTGCTCCATACAGATGCATGGATTGGTGAAATCTGCTTCCCTAGATCCCAGCGTACCTACCCCATCGCTGGCCGCGGGTCTCCCGCATTTCACAACCGGATGGGCTCGCTGCTGGGGCCGAGACGTGTTTATTTCCTTGAGAGGGTTATTCTTGACCACGGGGAATTTCGATGGGGCAAGAAAGCACATTTTGGCGTTCGCGTCGACACTGAAGCATGGGCTAATTCCCAATCTGTTGGATTCCGTTCGCACTCCAAGGTAAGTCGATGTAGCTTTTATTGACAGGCAAACTGAAACCCTCTTGTTATAGATACAATTCACGCGACTCCCCGTGGTGGATGTTGCAGAACATCCAGGACTTCGTCAAGATGGCACCTGATGGTCTGGCAATTCTGTCAGAGTCCGTTAAACGTCGCTTCCCCAAAGATGATACCTGGGTACCATGGGATGACCCTCGGGCTTACGCCTATTCAAGTACTGTAGCGGAAATTGTTCAAGAAATCCTTGAACGGCATGCGAACGGGATCCATTTCCGGGAATATAATGCTGGACCTAATCTTGACATGCAAATGAAGGACGAGGGTTTCAGTATCGATATCCAAGTCGACTGGAGTACGGGGCTTATATTCGGTGGCAACCAGTACAACTGCGGGACATGGATGGACAAAATGGGCGAATCCCAGAAAGCAGGGACTAAAGGCGTGCCTGGGACACCACGAGATGGCGCTCCGGTGGAGATCATAGGTTTGCTGAAGAGTACCTTGAGGTGGTTAAGCGAACTGTCGCGCGCGAAGAAATTCCCATTCGAAGGGGTTCATGCAGAAAGTTCGTATTCCACTGTTGACAGTTCTGAGGATCGCTTACCAACTTTTTTCGCAGTTGACGGCCAAAAACGCCTGGTAACCTATCAGGAATGGTCCGATCTGATCCAAGGGTCTTTCGAAAAGTGTTACTACGTCCCGCTAGGTGAGTCTGGCTCTTTGTCTCACAAATCTTTGCTTATATAGTCTATTCCATAAGATGCTTCAGAAGACGTTCATTACAATGTCAAAGCCTCGCTCATTAATCGTAGGGGTATCTACAAGGATGTGTATGGATCAGGTCCAGGCAGAGAGTGGTCCGATTATCAATTCCGACCAAACTTCCCCATCGCCATGACCGTGGCACCAGAGCTGTTCGACGAAAGCCACGCCCTTGAAGCATTGCAACTTGCGGATCGCGTCTTAAGAGGACCTCTAGGAATGAAAACACTGGATCCGTCTGACTTGCAATACCGTCCCGTGTATGATAACTCCAACGATTCCGCAGATGCAGCCATTGCTAAGGGATTGAATTATCACAATGTATGGATTTTCTCTATATATATGTGGTTTATTTACTGAGCCGTAATTCAGGGACCTGAGTGGGGTTGGCCACTGGGTTATTTCCTGCAAGCATATCTGTACTTTGACGTGTGCGCTGGAGCAGGAAAGGAGGTGAGCACGGTCCGCGGTCACTTACTCCACCGCTGACTTACACTCTATCATTCAGGATTCAAAACGGACGTTGCATCATTTGCACCGTATACTCCTCAGTCCTCGGCATCATATTCAGAAGGATGCATGGGCTGGTCTCCCGGAGTTGACGAACGCCGATGGGCAGTATTGTTCGGATTCTTGTAATACCCAAGCGTGGAGTGCGAGTACACTGCTGGACTTCCTGGATACTGTGCACAAAATGCATAGCAAGTAGGGCACATTAGAGAAGAATATTATTTGGAATTGAATAGCATTGGGATTTATTACGAATACTGGAGAATATACCAGCAGTACCGTGCACGTGTTGTCACAATGGTCACGCAGCTTTAGAAACCGTGTCTGGCGCCGGGATATCGATCCATACCCTGACGTACGCTGCACTGAACTTATCCTCCTCTCACTGCCTGTGCGGGCTGCACAGGACACTAACGCGATCCTTGCCTTGTTCTTAATGGTCCCATGTCTTTCTTTGGATTCGAACAAAACGATCTAGAAAAGGAAAGGCAAAAATTTATCAACGCGGGTCCACAGGAGTCTGAAGATCTTGCTGTCTATACCTGGGGAGAGGATAGCTATGATGGTCTCGGAGATGCGCTCCAGGAAGGAGGAGACGAGTTGAACGACGAAACCTTTGGGGTGGGGTCTGTCGGTGAGGGGCTCTCGCCGTTTGCCTGCACGTAATTTACTTAGAACCTTCTATCTCCCCGTTATTCGTTGAATCCATCAGGGAAAGATTTCGATTTCTCGAATCCACAACTGCCTGACGATAACCGTTCTCCCCACGAGACATTGCCAACCCCGAAAGTCGCGAAAGAGCAACCTCGCCAGCATCACGAGCCAGAGCACCAGGCTGCTTCCACCAGGCTTAGCCAGCCCGGTACGATAAGCTTCACATCTGGCTTTCCTACTCCACTCTTAATCATATCATTCTCCCCCTTCAGCTCGTCCTGCTCATTCCCTGGAAGCAATTTGGGACGACAAGTCACCGTTCTCTGTCCTGCCTCGGTATAATGGAGCAAATCGCGCTGTAGACAACCAGCGCTCTTCCCCTGCACCCAGGTCTTCCTTTTCTCCCTTTGCGTCTGACGTTCCTCCCCTGTCCAGTCATAATTTGATGGGACATTCTGCCAATCAGACTCAGCAACGAGGGCGGACACTCCATGAAATCGAGGCTGAAATGCTCGCTGCTGCTCAGCAGTCTCGATCCGCCGCGCAGAGACAAGAGGAGCTACTTATCCAGCAACAGATAAGATTGGAAGAAGAAGAACAGCGTCAACAATTTCGGTTGCTCCAGGAGCAAGAGTTACTGCATCAGCAACGGCTTTATCAGCAAGAGCAGCAGCAGCTCCAACTCCATCGGCTTTTGCAGCAGCAGCAACGCGAGCAACAGCAACAGCAACGCACACCTCCTCCTAGGATGCTACCTGTTTCTCAATCGCCACGCTTTTTGGAGCATCAGCGCCAGATTCTTCTGTTGCAGCAACAACAAGAGCAGCAGCAGCAGCAACGCCTACTTGAATTGCAGGAACAGTTACGAGTGGAAGAGTTGGAGCGTCAGATGGCAAGGCAATTAAGCTTGCAAGACAATCATGCAGCAAACCAGTTTTCCGGGCGTCGTCAAACAGCGGGACTGACTCCCGCTGAGATGCAGCTCTTTCAGCAGCAGCAGCAGGCACCACATCGTCGACCACGTTCGCAATCGCCGGCGGTTGGTTCCCAGTTTCCCGTTCCATTGCAGGAAAGCCTTTCATATCTGCCCCAAAACATCCAGTTACAGCAGCGCCTATTGTCAGAGATGGCCCAGGCCGAGTTCATACGCGATGTGCAAGGTGCTTCTCAGGCCGAGCAGGAAGCGTTGCGAGCGGAGGCAGTGCGCAAGATTGTTGAGGCAGAGAAAATGGAGGAGAAAAGACGGAGGAAGGCTGCGAAGATTGCACATATGGTCAGTGCTCGAGATGTTCATGATACTCGCACTATCCTCGTTTCTAATGACTTTATCCACAGGCTCGCTACAACGACCTCATGACGCAGTCGGACAAAGACTTTATCACCCGGATTCAGGTATCACAGCTCGTCACCCAAGATCCATATGCCGATGATTTTTACGCCCAAGTATACGGTGCGATATTGAGATCACGGCTGGGATTGCAATCACAAGATGAAAGGGTGATCAAGTTCGGGACCGGAGGTGGTATAGGACTAGGGCTGGCTCAGAAAGGTGGTAATCGGAGACCAAGTGCCATGCAGAGGATGGAGCAGCAAGTGGAGAGGATCGTTAGTAATGCCAGGAAACGGGAAGAGGAGAAGGGCCTCCATTGTGAGTCTGTCAGAAGTTGTGGCTAACCATCGTCTTATGATGTTACTAGCTCTTCATAGTCTCCAGGGTGCACTTGGGAAAACATCTGGAAGAAGCTACAAGGCTGCTCCTCGCCAATTGCTGCAGGTCGAAGCCGGTGCTTCTCCGACAACGTCTCCAGCCCACGTACACATCTCCAAATCTTCCGTCCAAAATCCTACGGAGGGGGCTGCTAAGGAGGCTGCCAAGTTGGGCCGGGAAGCTCTGGGGAATGCCGCGGATGTAAGTGTCATTTCCTCAGAATGTCCGAGTCTATCCACCAGTGTTGATTGTTTGTTGGCGTATCCAGACGGACAACCTCGTTCGTAAAGAACCGCTTTCGCACCGGGAAGTACTATCCATTCTGGAGAAGTTGTATGATATTGCTCTCCGTATTGAGCAGTTGAAGAGAGATCAACCTCCACAGGATGATGAAACCTACTTTGATTGGTCTGTTATTTTCTTTTAGGTCCCGACGAATTCTCATACATTCTTGCAGGCAACAAGAGTTCGATGCGCTCGTCGATGAAGTATGGGTTGAATTACGTGTTCTGGTCCCTCTCGAGACCAGGTGAGCCCCTGTACAACTTATCCTTTGCATCTCTTCTTAATTTATTTAAGTGATCCACATCCGTTCATCTCCCTCTTGATGCCAACTAAGGGCAAGAAGATCCTTCCACGGTTAACTCGCCATCTTTCCAGCCAGCGGATGCTAACTCTATTAACTTTGCTTGTCGCATGCTTCAATCAATTGGACGTTGTGAAGCAGGCACCTATCCTTGATTCTGCTAAAGATACCAGAGAACATGCGGATGTAGAGCGCCAGACGCAAGCATTCTTAGGAAGCGTAATGCAAAGCATCTTGCCAGTTGTTTCTGTAGCGAATCTACGTCTCGTTACTGGATTGTTGGGCCTTTTACTTGACCGCAGCAATATTGTTGCTGTTGCGCAAACAAGGGTGAGTGTGGGCTTGGCTCGTGTTATGGACGATGTACTGACGATGGCTTACTTCTGTAGCCCGGACTAGCTTTGCTCACCCTGTTCCTCAGCCGCGTGGAAGTCATCAAGCAGACTATGGCAACTACTAACGACATGGCAGAGGTTCCAACTGCCGAGGAGGCCCAGCAGTGGTATGAAATTGGCATCTCTTATAGGGCTTTGAGTGCTTGGCTTACCATTGCAATTTCCAGGCAACTCATGTTTGACCATCTTTTCCAACTCCTTGCACCTCACTTCGTGTTCCTTTTCCCGTCAACGCGGATCGCTACCAGTGGGCCTCCAGGGCATCCTATTGCCACAGACATTGTCGATCAGCCTGTGTGGCAGTTCCTCGCAGCATTGGCGTTGCATGCTGTCACTGAGCAGCATCAGGTGCTGGTGACTGCGCTGCGCGACAAGGTTCTGGACAACGTTCTGAGCGTGAATAAGGGTTGGGTTGCGAGTGAAGAGGAGCGGCAGACGAAGCTGGCGAATGTAAACCTATTCCTGCATGCTCTGGGGTTAGATAGTTCTCAAATTGCTATGTAAATCAGACTATGTTTCTGGATATATACTTGCTATTTTCTCATGGACTGTGTGTATAGTAATATCCTCCTTGTAATGAGTTAATGGGATGGATAAAAATAGCGGGGGTAGACAGTTTCCGGAAATATTTGATGAAGGCGACCAAAGGGCGTCATATTTTAGTTTCCTCACCAACACGTTCCCACAATATCACTTGTCTTTACCACCCCACCTGGGACCCCATTCGTTTTCTTCTCCTCCTTGTCGATCCTAGTTTCTCGCTCTGAATCCCTTTTCACTGTCCTGCTCTTAGAGTCATGGCTCGCTTGCTGTCACTCGTTTCGCTCGTTATCCTCTCAGCCGCCAGCACCGCGCTGGCAACCAGTTCATGTGTCGCCTTCGATATCACCTGGAATCTTCTGGCCTTCGGCTTTAACGGGAAGGACTATAACGCTGGTACTCAGGACACCTGGTCTTCTGGTATGTCCTTTCCGCATGGCTGACGTACAATGCACAAGATGCTAACATCTTGGCGTAATCTAGGCACTCCTACGGACATTACTACACAGGGCCGACCGTGAGTCTCAGTGCGTACCTCTTACGGTATCTAGTGCTCACATCTGTTTTAAATAGGCCGTTTAACGGAGCGAACACTACTTGCTATCTCTCCCAGGTTGGCCCCTAAAGTGTATTCTCTCGATTGACAGCTGGCTGACCAATATCCTTTCAGTTTACCAATGCTATCTATGTGCTTGGCGCAGACTCTTCCAACCCTTCCTCTGTCTATATCTACGACGCAACAGCGAAGTCATGGACTGTTCAGGCTGTGTCCACAGCTGCAGGCATCGACATCTCTAACTTTGCTGCGATCCTTGACCACGATACCAATGTTTTCTGTCCGTGTTCCTGAACGTCTGTATCTCACTCATAAGACTTATTGGATACTTTACAGATGCCTACTCAAAAGGCGAACTGTTCTCGCTTGACATGGAGCTTCTGAAGGCTGCGGAATCCTCGTCGAAGTCCTGGGTCGATGTACAGAAGGCATCATTCAACACCGACGGCTACCAGCCTGTTATGGCTTTAGCGCAAAATCACATCCATTTCCTTGGTGTACCTGGCCTTCCGAACGGAGACGCGCAGATATTTGTTATTCACTGTACGTTTGCAGTGTTGTCATCTGACATGGGCTAATCTAATATTCGCAGTCTCATTCATGCAACCTACTCCTCAGTCTTATGGCGACTTCCCTGATACTCATGGCCAGGCCACATCGTTCTTCTTAGACTCCGGAGTATGTATTTCGTACACTTTTTGAAATCTTCTCTACTAACGACATTTCTTTCAGGTTCAGCAGGAATTCGCATTTATCCCCGATGATGGCTCTGCCACCTATGTCATCAATGTTGAAGTAAGCTCCAATATCCATTTACATCCCTGTATAATTTCTGAAGGTCATTTCAGTCGAATACCACTCAAACACTCAAAGGTCCTACCGTAAAAGATCCCTTGGCAACTTACTTCGCATCTACCTCCTCATTGGTCCAGCTCTCTTCTTCTGGGACAGTTTCCTTCCTTCCCTATAACCCTAACTCGACTTCGACCAATTCCGCAGCTACCTGGAGCGTTGTCAATAAGCTTCCCACAGCTGCGTCCTCTTCTTCGTCCTCCGCCTCCGGCACTGGCAGCGCAACTGGGACTGGGACTGGGACTACTGGAAAAGCAGGCACCTCGAGTACAGGTAGTGCTCAGGGTGCAGCTGCTACCGGTGGGAGTAACTCGAACGGGGCGATTTCGCTGCAATCTGTGCGTCTTGGCCTTGCAGGCATGTTTGGAGTAGCTGTAGCTGCACTATTGTGTTAAGAGTTGCCATTTGGAGGTCCTCCCTTTTTTTTGAAAAGGTATATATACTGCCACTTCCAACTTGCTCTCTTTCCTTGGACAAATACACTAGTACGGACTCACTACATCCTACCATGCTTCTGCTTTCGTGGACTTGTTGTTACTTGTGGATAGCGCACTGTTAATATATTAGTCGAGTAGTTGCAACTAATAGCGAACTCCAACTCTACAACTAAAATGACTTTGCTTGCATTGGTCCCATCAACAAAGAGAGCTTTCGAAGTGGTTTGCCATAATTAGAAGTCTGGGTCTTCTAACCATCTCTACATTGCGGAATAGTTGCTACAAATATAATACAATTATATATCTATTGCTTTAGTCTACTAGTAAAATTTTGTTAATCGCTCAAGAAATAAAGTATCCAAGCCAAGTCTAGTCATCGCGGACGAAAAAGAAACTGATGGCGATCATAATGCCATGCAAACCAAGCAATGACCAGAATGAAATCTCATAGCCTCTGTGCTGCGATACAGCATCAAGCGCTTGTTTATTATTAACAGCAACAGTGATGGAGGTGGCAACTAAGGATAATACAGATTAGTGAAGAAGTTCAACCCTGACGAACAGTGAAAAACTCACTAGCGAGCCCAAGTGTCGCACCAATTTGATATGCAGTATTCATAACTGCACCGACAACCCCTTCCTCTCCGGGCCTGGCACCTTCCATCACAACTGTTGTGCACGCGACATAGGCAAATGATAATCCCGTCATGCCAATTATCATCCCCGGAACGACGTGCGACCAGTATTTATCTCCGGTGTCTGCAAGAGCGAATAGAATAACACTGATAGCCATAAGAAGCTGGCTGGACATCAGGAGTGGTCGGCGGGGCAACTTCGGTCCGACTACTCCTGCGAGAGGAGCCACAAACCCGGCGGTCAGACCAAAAGGAATACACCGCACGGCCGACGATAGCGCAGAATCATTCCATAGTGACTAAAGTTTGACGTCAGTTGTGCGTCTCAGACTGAAGCATTGCGATGAGACTTACATTGAAGATCTCGACGAGTTGCATTTCGGTGACGAATACGAACCAGTAGATGCTCCAAGCGAAGAAGAAGAGTGGGGTGAAGTTTTTGTTGGACCAAGTGCGAGGCGGGAATGCAGGGTCTTTGACTATCCGCTCTACTACGAGGAATGCGCCCAAAAGAATGATGGATAAAATCAAAGTTACGATCACACGCGGAGATCCCCATCCTAAGTATCAAAGAAAGGCTCAGTTAATAATTCTCATATATTCGTGTAAAGGAGGCTAACCTGCTGAGCTTCCTTCTGTAACAGCGAAAACAAAGAGGGTGAGGCCAGCCGTAAGGGAGAAGACTCCGGGCCAATCGATGCTCCGCTTTGTAGCCGACTCTGGCCTTTTATGGGCTGGCAGCACATACCACGACAGAATTGCCACAGGTGACATCACAATAGCTAAGAGGTAAAACACTGCAAGAGACCAATTAAAATCGTATTCGACACCTGAAATAAGCGTAATGTGACTTACCCCATCGCCAGGATGCGCGGGCTGTCAAGACACCACCGACGACAAGTCCAGCAACATTTCCAACTGCTCCTGAGGCACCGTATATAGCGTATGCCCTGCTGCGTTCCTTAGGATCAATTATGTAGATGCTAATGAGCGCCATAGCGGAGGGCACATTTAGAGCCGCACCTAAAGAGCACGATGAGTACCTGGCACCTTGCAATCTAAAAATGGAAGGACTTACCAACACCTTGTGCTGCACGGAAGATAATTGCCATGATCGGATTCACGCTCGCTGCAACTGGGATACTGAGAAGCCCAATGACGAGAAACCCTAGCGCGAAGACAGGCTTAGGGTGATAAATATCTGCTAGACGGCCTGCAACAAGCATGAATGCCGCGAATGTCAAGGTATAGCCTGATAGAATCCATTGGATTGTCCCCTCTGCAAAGTTCAATTCCCTGCTGATCTACATTAAGCCTTTAGTTATGCACATACTACGCGATACAGGTAATTCAATTTACCTGAGGAAGAGACACGATTGCAGCGCATGCGTTGAAAATATCAAAGAATTGTGCAAAACATAGAATTGCCAAAATGACCTTCCTCCGAAGAGGGGTCAGCGCGTGTTCTTCATTGGTAGTTGTAGGTGTAGATTCCTGGAAGTCGTCGACCTTCTTCTCTTCCCGGAAGCTGTCAGCAACTATTGTTGGGGTTGTGCTGAGACACAAGTTATCATGGGTGCGAACGACTTGGGACTCTAGGTCGATTGTTGATGCAGCGGCCGAGGTAGCTTGTGAGGCCATTGGTTGTACGGGAGGAGGGTATTGGAGGGGAGGAGTGAGAGAGAAGAAACTGAGGAGTTAGTGATGAACTCATCGTCGATTCAGAAACTACTTTATAGTCGCGGATGACGCTGAAGTCTGCAATATAGTGGACAGTAGTAAGAAACCCAGTTTCTGAACAATTGCTATGTAAGACGATGTTGCCAAGCTGTAAGCAGCAGAGTTTGTATATGCTTATCTGAGCCAAAAATAGCACTTCCTCGCCCACATTTCGCCGGATTCGAAGAGGTGGGGTTTGTCATCTGAGCCTATATTCGGCGTAACAGTCAGCGACCCACCGAATGGAAGGGTGTAGGAATACTAGCAGCAGTGTCATCGATGGATGTGCCCAGTCAGCCAGATGGATTGCTTGGTGTTGAATGCTACTTGAAGCTGGGCAAGTCAACGCCGGGACCGAATACTCGTCCTTTGCAGCGAAG
>JASFDH010001644.1:0-13821 GCA_036937195.1 Nidularia pulvinata
GATAAGAACTTGAATGAAACTAATCAGAGAATGAAGACTAGTAGAGAATGAAGACTAGTAGAGAATGAAGACTAGTACAAAATATCTGAAACATGTTGTTGGCCATAGTGTGGCCAATGTGGCTGAAGCTTGGCTGCAGGACTTGGAATTTGTGGTAAATTGAGGTGTGACAGGATGGTGACAAGTGACAGCTGGAACAGGATATGACAATTTGATAAATTTTGTCAATGATGCCAGTTATGCATCATTGGGTAAATTACTCTTAATTCACATTATTTCTGCTTTATTTTCTTTCATTGGAGACACTTTATCATGTAGAATTTTCCTGATGGCTTGTGAAGCTCATTGTACCAGCTTATGTTGTTTGTGTCAGATATAACAAAAAGACAGTATGCAAGGCCCCTGGCACCCCTTTTCTGTCTCACCCAACAACTACTACCAGCATTCTCTACCCATGTAGCTCATACTAGCACTCCATTTTTACCTCCATCCCTATCTTCCATCATACCTCATGCCTCTGCTTGTATTGCTGCTAATAAGTGAAGACCTCCAGCCACAAAGCATCCATTATTGCATGTTTATAAGATGGCAGAAAAATTGCATGTGCTAGAACCTCTGCTCCCTTCCCTTTTCAAGAAAATACACAAAAGCTTCACACTCATATCTGTTGGAATAATTACAAGCTTGCTGTGTTACCTGGATAGGAAAGGAGCAAGTGCTGGAGCAGTGCACTGCCTATCTTAATTGGCATATTAGTTTCATATATCTGTACTCAGTTTTGTTTACTTATAAATGACATACTCTACTGTTTGTATCTTCACTTGTTTATCACCTATATAACTTTTTGTCCCTTGCTGGGATGATATTTTAACAGTATCCTGCCCAGGAAGCTGGGATCTGTTTCCTATTCTGGGGTGCAAGCCCTTCCATGCCTGATCTGGCACATTTCCCCTCCTCTTTCTGCTCCTCCTCCCATCCTTCTGCTACTGGTGCCAAATCCAGTGCTGTATCCAACACCTCCTAGCCCATATCTACCCAATACAATGATAAAGTTCTGAAATATTGCAAAAGGTACTCTTCATGCTGGAGCAAATCGTGACGTGCAGTAAGTGAGTCAATGCTTCTCGGTTGCACATAGCAACTCGAAGAATCTATATAGCAAGGATATGGGCATGCACTTTTTTTTTTTTTTTGGAATGATACTCATGAGTTAGACTGACGTATTTTGAGGACTTTATGGGTGGACTCAGCATTGGGCATTCGATTTTGACTAGTCACCAGCATAATCACATTTGATGAAGATATCATAATTACATATTATGCTGTTGGAATAAGCAAACCCCATGACATCCCAAATGCGATGTGCCCCCATCAAGTCGTGTTTCCTCGCCTAGTCTCAATCCCGATATTTGTGCCCACACACTATGTATTAAGTATCGTTCATTCTTCTGTATTATATATTGATCTATTTCGGTATATATTACTCATGGCTATTCAATTTTGACTTAACTTTCTTTGTAGTTCTAGGTATTTGTGCTACACTGCCTGAAGCACAAATCCTTACTCTATTGTAGTTACTTCGTCTTATAACTCCTTGTAGTTTACTACGGACACTTTCAGTTAAATAGCACTCTTTCTAGTCTTCATAACCTCAGTCTTTTGGCTTCTAAAGACTGAGGTAGGCTTCGATACTTATTATTGACTTCATGTACTTATAATGTCTTTGTACTCCTAGATCTCGTATCTAGGTAACTAACTAATTAATCAGTCTTTTGGCTTCTAAAGACTGAGATCTCGTATCTAGTTTCTTACATATGCACTAATTGCTACTTGTCCTCGGTATTTTTCCCTACCTCATAACTGGTTTGTATTACACGCTGTATCAGTCGGGACTTTGCGAGTTATGGAATGTACGTGAATCCACGATGATCCATGACCATACTTGTGGTATGTGCGTCACGTACTTTGTGTCGAACGGATGCGTTGTTTGCCATCGTCGTGCAGCGCAAACAATAGTGGTCTTGCCGTGCTTTAACTTTCGCACCTCTGAATCCTTGTCACTATCAAAAGCCTTCTCGACGTATTATGTGACTAGAACACGCCATTGCGCTGCCTATGTATCTCCTCGCCCTGTGTACCCATCCTGTGAATACGAGCGACATGCTCTCACACTGGCATTGGGCCTGATACCGTGTTGCACTCCACATGCCTCAGTTGGCGGCTCAACTCGTAACACGTCAGCATTTAACTTCAAGCACAAATCTCTTGTATTATAGCCTCTTCGACTACAATGTTATCCGCGTTTTCGGAAGGACGATAGCTGTAATTCCTAGGGTCATTCTAGTAGCAGAACCGTATCTCCAACCTCGCTTCGTAAATTGCCGGTGGCATACAGTCCACACATGGGGATTACTTCCACGCCGATCAAGCAACTGGCTCAGTCCCAGTCAAATTGATCACTCTATGCCCGCGAAATTCACGATGTGTCAGGATATCCATGCTTTTCTATGAAGAACATGTCCTCAAAGCCCCCCATTGCCTCACCCGAGCACCACCACCCTGATCGTCGTCACCACCATCTACTTCACAACAGATTCTGCGACTCGGAAGATGGACACCTGGACAACTTCCTCCTTGATTAATAATACTGGATTAGCTCGACTACGCACCACAAGAATAGCTCCCTCCGCATGGCAATCGCGCGTCGGCCACACAAATCAGGTCTTGCGCTCTATAAATGGATATCCGTGCTTCCTCTGAGGTTGTATGTACGTTGTCGGCAGCATGGTCAAGATATATATAGTATCTGCAGAAATACACCTCATCTGGCCCCCCTACACCGTTACGGCTGTCTATCTCAACCCCCACTTGCACCACACTTCCATTATATTGAAAATTTAACAAAACTTAAACGCTCACCCTACCGCTTAGAGTTATCTCACCCAACGCAAAAGGCCATAAGAGCCCCGCGGTTGTACTTCGAGCCCCGTCCCTCTCAACTTCTCTCCTCTCATCGCAACATGCATCGTTCGTTCCTGTCCCTCCTCGCTCTTCTGCCCCTCATCACCCTCGCCCATCCCACCCACCGCTTTCACAATGGAGTGAAAATCTCGTCCGACATCAACCACCCTACTCCAATCCCTCTCACCAAGCGCGCCGCCCACTTTCCCACCACTGAAGCGGGCGTCGTACGCCCCGCTGTGCTCAAGAATCAGCTAACTCGCATCACCAGGCAGGTCGATTCCCTTGGTTAATTCAAATCCTTCCGAGCCGTATTCTGAATGCCATATTATAGCAAGCTCTCCCGTGGTTTCGCCGCCTATGAGAAGAATACCGGCAATGCGCATCCGAGTGACACAGCGGGACTCGCCAAGTTGAATAATATGAAGCGCGATCCTGGCACGGGGACTGGCTTAGAGCCTCTCACCGAAGATCTTGGTGGCATATTGTGGCAGGGCGAGATTCAGGTCGGCACCCCGCCCAAGACGTTCACAGGCAAGGATTCGTTGTTCTTGGGTTCCTTCATTATGAAAAGCTAATTAGAAATATGCCTTCATTCAGTCGACTTCGATACCGGTTCGTTTTATTCCCTGCTTCGCACAGTTGAAACACGCCCACTAATAACGACTGCTTTCATTCTCAGGTAGCAGCGATCTCTATCTCCCGGGCCAGAACTGCCGCGTGAACTGCCAGGGCCACACGATCTATGACACATCCGCCTCCTCCACAGCACATGATCTGAAGAAGAAGTTCAACCTCGCCTATGGAGATGGTTCGATGGTCCAGGGCGAGATATTCACAGACATTGTGACCGTCGCGGGCATCACTGTATGTCCTTCTGCATATGCCACCCCTCCCAGTACGTGCAGATGACTTACTGGCCCTCGCCCGCTTGTATAGGCTATGAACCAATCAATCGGCGCCGCGACGCAGTATTCCGCCGGGAACGCTATGGATCAGTTCCCCCCCGACGGCCTTATGGGAATGGCCTTTGAGGAGCTCTCATCCTTCCGCGCAAACCCCTTCTTCCAGACCATCATTCAGCAGGGCCAGGGACAAGGACAAGGGAGTGGACAGAGCAATGCTACTGCTACCACTAACGTCTCCAATTTCGCAACCCAGGAAGAGGCTAGAAAGATGGCACAGCGCAAGGACTCTTCCGAGAAACGAGATCCGCTGACGAGCACGACCGTCTCCGGCCAGTCCACCGTCACTTCGCCCCAGTTCGGCGTCAAGCTCGCCGCCAACGGCTCAGAACTCTTCCTCGGCGGTGTTGACACCTCCGCCATCTCTGGTGATTTCACCCAAGTCCCCGTGACCCATGTCGTATGTACCAAGTTTCTCTCTCTTCCCCCCCTTCCGTGCGGAATCTAGTCTTACAGCCCGATGTTACAGGGCTACTGGCAAGTCACCCTTGACTCCGCCAACGTTGACTCCAAGCCCGTCGTGTCCCAGCTCTCAGCTATCATCGACACTGGCACTACCCTCATTGTCGGGGACACGACGAACGTCAATGCGTTCTACGCTGCAATCCCCGGGTCCAAGGATGCCTCGACGGAAATCGGGGCTGGGTTCTTTACCGGTAAGCCCTGAAACTTCTCACTTCACTGTGCATGCATCATGCATATGTATGTATTAATCGATGTTTTCTCACTCAGTCCCATGCAACGCCATTCCCGACATTAGCCTCACCTTCGCCGGGAAGTCCTTTGCAATTTCCCCGGACACATTCAACATCGGCTCCGTCAGCGAGACGGACACGCAGAACTGTGTTGGGGGTGTCGTAGCGATGGATATGATGCAGTTCTGGGTTATAGGAGATGTGTTCCTACAGAATGTCTACACTTGTATGTTCCTCGTTTCACCTGCTGCCCAGTTACCCTTGAGACTAACCGGATCCCCCCTTTTCCGTCAACAGCTTTCAACGTCGGAACCAAGGAAGTCGGGTTTGCGAACCTTGCCTAAACTAACTGCTTCTTGACAATTTCCGCGTCCTTTCACTGAGCGTGGCAGACGCTTTTGATCACCTATCTTTGCTTTATTATTGAGTGTACCTGGATTTCTGTCACTCATCGTTGCAATCCAACCAAGTCTAGTGTAAATTACTTGTAAACGTCCAGGTCTCCTTCCTCGTGTCTTCTCGCTAAAACTAGCTGTACTTCATCTCTTCTATTCTTTTCTACATGCTATGTACCAGATATCCGAGTTCTTTTCTGTAGTATCACGCTGTAATCCGACCTCTGTCTATTGTAAATTAAGCACCCATCTGCGGGTCCTAGAAGGCTTGCCTTGCATGATATATACCACTCTATAAGTCTTCGGAGTCCAACATGATGGTGATTTTGAATATCATCGATAGTAATAATACGCATTTGAAGAACCAACGGGCCCGAATATGGTACTATAAAATGCTTGCCTCCAGATTGCTTCAAAGCTTCAATCCGAACGCATAGGCCTTATTCAGTTGATAATGGCGCCCTAATGTGCAATCCAAGTGGCTTCACGATGCCTTGAAAATACGACTGCCATTCAATCTGCGATAGTAATGATTACATATGAAGAGCTCACAAGTAATACTTCACACTCTGCGGTTACAAATGCAAGATACACGACTTGTCCACCGTCTGCAGGGGCATCGGGCTTCCAGGGATTGTCGGCGCGATTCCAGTTTAGGCAGATTCAGATGCGGCGACATTCAACGTCATGGCCTGCAGCGTGAGTGCAAGACGCATGCATCCCCCGCAGAACCATCCTGACAGCAGTTTGAACATCTAAGTCTTGCCTAGCATTTCAGTTCGACTAGGATGAGCTACATTATACCCAATGGCTTTCTCTTCTCGACGTGCAAACCGTTCCTTGGCTGTTGCACAGTTTTGACAAGATCCATCTGAATCTCAAAGCACGCAGGAAAAAGGGAAAGATATGACCGGAAAACAGCCAAGACTTCAAATCAAGACATGTTTGTTTGTCTGGGACAACAGACTTCAATAGACGAATCGGGAGGAGACAAACGGCAGAACTGAGTCCGGATTCGCGATTTTAAGGCTCCCATTCAGGCTGTCGTCAGCACCAAGATCAACTAAGAACTAGCGTCCAAGCTCTCCGGAGCATCGACTCGCCAGCAAGCACCTACAAGGTTCTTTAGGAAGTAATGACCACCGCATTGGCCTTTCCGTCGCAGAAAAACATAGCAACAACCGAAGATAAAAAGCCTGTCAAAAAAAATCCCCAGTGAACAGACGCAGCTGAGGCACGATTAACCAAACCTCCGAAACGCGTCAATATTTCAACAGGAGAGGCCTTCGATATACACTTACTTTAAGCTTCACGCGTCACAATTCAAACGTTCAAGTCTGCCATCATATCGAGCGTTCCTCCCTGTCAGCATGGACAGTTGCCGGGAGATTCGAACTGGTCTTTCTTCAACCTCATTGATTCCCTGAACTCTAAACTTCAGTCGGACTCTGTAGAGGAATTGACGATCGATCATATGCACGAGTTTTGCTTGATTCTGGAAGTCCCGTAGCTGATATCAATATGGTATTCTAGACATCAGCTCTCTTTCGAAGCTTGCACTCTCCTCTCAATTGTTATCTGACTGGAGAGTCTAGACGTTCGGAAACACATGAACTATTCCGATTACCTCCTCAGAAAAGACAAGCTACCCACCATCTCAGCTTCCCTCGTGGCAGCCTCTCTTCTCGCAGCAGCCTCTTTCCTCGCTGACGCTTCTCCCGCTTCTGCTCCTGCCTTAGCTCCTGCCTTTGCTCCTGCTTCCGCTCCGGCCTTCGCCCCCTCCGCTACTGCACGAGCCAACATCCCTGATATCGCGCTTGGTTGTAACATCTTAATCGTGTTACTGTTGGCGTGCTGCATTCTTTGGTGGGAGAGGATACTGTATAAGGGCTAGTAGGAGCGTGAGGATGACGCAAAGAGATCAGAATCAAAGATAGATTCCTGCTGTGAACCTATTTATATGCATCTTGATGCCTTTATATGCCCAATCTGACCATATTGCAGACATATCCTGCGTAACGTGTAACTACCGACACCATAACTTCATTGTTTCATCCTCAATCTCGACCTTTCCCTACTTAAATAAGCTTACATATTGTTTGAAGCGCGCACGAGGTGCTCGGAAAGAACGGCATAGCTACTCACGGTCAATCATCACGATCAAAATACGAAACTCCAGTCTATAGTGAGCAAATTGACTTTCATTTACAATATCCTCCCTGTTTTGAGACTCATTCTCTGGATTACTGTGTTACTGACTTTTCCGGCAGTTTTCTCGCGATCTATAGAGTTTTATAATCATAAACTTACCGGACGACGTCCTTTCATACGCAACATAAGATGCTTCTTCGACAACTGTGACATTTATCTTAGCTAATAGGGAGCAAACGATTTCAAAGACCAGTGCTTCAGGTTCTATACATAATTGGCGGCAACTAACAATAACCAGATCAATCTGGGCTTAATTACACAGGATGTACATAGGCGCCTTCGTGGTACGCGTCTTACATTCTATCACACCCCTTACAAGCACCCGGCGGACACTTATTTCCTCCTCCGACTGAGCGTCTATGTCAGACTCATTTCAATGGATTTAGTCATTCAAACTCATCTGCCTAATATGGGCCTCAACGCTGTTGTACAACGACCCTTACCTTGCGTCTGCCTTGTCTTCCCACCTCGCTTTGCCACTGATGTCCTCCAATATCGTTTCTCTTCCTATCAGGAATCCCAGAGATGTGCTGGATGAAGCAACGGTCGACGGCCTTAAACAAGATGTAAGTGATGACACCATGTCACAACTATCTTGGTCGCAGAGATCACTACCTCCGCAACAACAAGGCACATCGATTCCGTGAATCTTGTGTGTACAATCGCAAAATAACGTTTATTCCCCAGATCTTGAAACTGCTTCCTTCGATAACTCTAATGATACAAATCGCAATTCAAGTCACCAGGGTCTACCAGGTCCTTCAATGTTTGAAAATGCGAACGGCTTCAATATCCACGGGGGGCAATTCAACAACGTTTCCGGCCACCAGTATCATACGTGGGTTGCAGTGAATGGCGAGTAGTTGAAACGTGCACATCCACGAAGGCAGCTGGCTAATCAGTTAGATTTCGAAAGGACATGCTCCTGGTGCACCTATGGTAAGCGCCCTATATTTCTCCGTTGAATTATTTCAGCTAATTCAGAGATAAGCTACCTCGCGTCAATCGCAATATTTCTGAAAGTAATGGGGCTAAAACGATTGCAGTCAAGACTATCCAGGCTGCTTATGATACTGCTTTCAATGGCGCCTTCAACGATGCTTTCAACGAAGCGTACGACAAGGAATTCATTGTAGCCTTTGATGAAACTTCAACGATGTTGTATGTCGAGGACTTTTATGCCTCTTTGAATGTGAGTGTTCTATATGCCGATGTCTAATTGATATCTGACTTTCTCTTTTTTAGAAAGAAAACAACAATACCTCTATTACCGAAGACAGACTTCTCGGTTCCTCTGAGTGTCAGAAGACAGATTTCAGATAAAGCTTGTATTCTTTCCAACTAATCGAGTAGTGTTTACCTTCTCTTTTTCTTTTCTAGCCCGAGATCGTAATTTTAAAAAATGAGTATCGCTATTATTTATATTTCTTTTGCAGTGCCAAGCTCTTACCGCTCAGACTCAAGCTGAACGGCCACTTCTCGAGCTAATGCAGAGGTGAGGTTTAGTGGCAACTTAATGGTCAAAGCCGATCAGCGTCTATCATTGCAGTTGTACTCCACACGCCAGATTCCCACACCGCACCTTTATGTCATGCTGGCAGTGCTGCACCATTAGTGCCCATCCTTCACATCTTCCTACTCTCTGCGTCGATTCCATAACTCACTAGAGCCTAATCAGCAGAGAAATCTCCGAGCGCAATATTGTTATAATTCATTGGACGTAGTACTTAAAGGGTGACGGTCACACTGAAGATATCGGTACGTGAGTTTTCGCTTTTCAGCTATGCTACACATCGCCCGGCCAGTCGCTCACTCCATTCCGTTGCAGACGTCGTTTATCTCTAAGTAGACCGAATATATGAAGGCCCCGCTAGAATCTGCATCTAACGAGGCTTCCGGTGAAGCTTACAATAGAGCTTTTAACGAAGCTTTTAATGAAGCCTTCAACAATGCGTTCAATGAAGCTTTTACGTGCGCACATCAGGATGCATACAATAGGGTGTTCAGTGAGACGTGTGTAAACTCGATTCTTTATGCAGGAGACGAGTCCAACTCGTCTTCGAACAGCTTCAGTGGCTCCTGCGAAATTATGTCTGATGTGAGTACGGCCCTTCCCTGCTTCAGCCATTTAAGTTGTCTAATATGAAGCAGTGGTATCTTATAGAACCCGAGGACTTTCTCAGCGACGAAGCACCTCCACCTTGCGACGTCAATTCCTCTACTAAGATATCTGAACCACAATCATCATCTTGAGAGACATATTAATATTTCCGATGGCCAAGAAAGGGGATGTCGCATAGAAGTAGTTTAATAGAGGTAGTTATGAGACGTGCATAACTGACCTTAATATCCTGCAAAGGGGGGCAGCCTGCTGATGGAGGCGATAAAACCACGGCTCAAGCCGAGTTCAAGTATAGCTGCCAATGCATAATTAGCTTGAAATTTGAATGCCCGTTGAAAGAAAGTATCAATGAATTTTGCCTATAAGACATAATAAAGGGTTTTATTACGTAATTATCGTTTTTCTCTACACGTCTTTCCAGGCCTTTACTGAGAGGAATGACGGATAAAGTTGAGATGAAAGTTGAATGGCCCGTGCCTAGCAGCTCCGATCCACTTTGTCACTGTGAAGCGCGATCCAGTTATGCGTTGGCTGAGATTTATTGATTCATTATTTTATTGCCGCCCTTCCATGAGCATCCATCTCTTTCCTATTCTACTATCATTCCTGCAGTGTTGCAAAATGTAAACTGATGGCAACATCACACCTCTGGTTCCTCGCTGCAAATTTTTAAGCCTACATTGTTGGAAAGGTAGAAATTTCTGCTTCATGGTAATATAAATTTTATTTTATTTTGTTGAGAGGTTGTGAAGCTACTGTTGAAATAGTCGCAAGTGACCTAGTTTTGCAAAATTTGCCTGATATTTCCCGGGTTATCCATGGCTCAATTTCAAACAAAAAGGCAGAATAATACTTAGCATACTTGCTTGAGTATGTGTGCCAAGTTTCAGACCTCAATTCGCGGTAGCTGTGACCTAATTCGCGATTTACAACACCAGGTCATTTTGCAACACTGCGGGAATAATACTATTAATAGGTTATGCTTGCGCTAATCCAACACTATCATTACCTCGTTGATTCGGTCACCCCTACCTTTCGGTCACACTAATCAGATCGCTCTATTTCCTCGATTTGGAATGAAGTGACGTGACATTCATCACACTTCCCCCGCCAAAATGCGTGACTGACCGAAAAGTGGGTGACCGAATGAACGGGTAGTGATAGTATGTTTAAACGTCGTTTATTGCGACAGCATCACTACCGATTACTCTGTTAGCACCTGGATTGGGATGGCCTCCGCAAAAGTGACGTCAGATTTTCATTAGCCACTCATCCATCTCTGCAATTCAGTTGATCCGCCCATAGGCCTAACCCATCTTCTTAACTTTACCTGTTCTTATTCCCCAAAGAAAAGAATTATCCTTCATTTTGGGAGCCTGCATCCCCACTGCAAAATGCCCTTGGTTGATACAGGCTCCTCTTATCGAATGCAGGAGTCCATGTTTCTCCACTTGCACTGGGTACCATGAGTATGATAGGGGACAAATCGGAGCCATGGGGTCCATAAACAAGGAGTCAAATTTCAAGCTCCTTGACACATACTTTGATAACAGGAGCAACTTCATTGACACTGTTAATGCATAGTGAGCAATGTATTTCATTTATATATATGAGCTATAACACTGACTTTTCAGCCAAGATGAGACGAAGGAATTTATAGGTGAATGGGCTGCGAAGCGTAGGGTCAGAGACCAGCTGTTTGCTAATAAGGTATGTTTTGGTGAACCTTGAGACATTCTCAATCAGCTAATTGACAAGAATCAGGAACGATGATATAAATAAATATTTACATGTATTTACTGTGCACAGCCTTCATCCCATCACTTATCATTGCGAATCTTGCTTCCTTTCTTCCCTCAGTCTTTCCACTCACAGCAGTGTGACTGAGGTTAAAGCACATCACTGTGCTTATCTAGCCATTGTCTAGATCTTGTCACTAATTATTTATGTGAGTTCACAACCAACTACAAACATAGCAACTACACCATTAAGCAAAACAAAATTATGTCAGTAACAGCACCAAGAGTTTCCACCTTTCACTCGAGGCATCACTCAAAAAACTTTGAACCATGTATATTGATCTCCTCTATCTCCATCGGTGGGACTATGACATCAGCATGGATGAAGTGACGTGCGCATTGCACACCATTGTATTGCAAGACAAGGTGCTGTACCATGTAAGTGGTGGTCGAGCTGCAGCACGTGAAATACTACTAATGGTGATCTTGTCCACAAGGAATATCAGATACTCTAGCATAAGTGGTTGCTTTTTAAGCCAACCAGTATGCTTGGGACTACACATTGGCTCCATTTGCAGTATATCAAGGAGCATGGAGTGTTGTGGAACACTCATTTGAGCGTGACATCATCTCCATGGCACGGTCTGAAGGTGTTCATCAACCAAACCCGGTAGTTCTCACCTTGTTATATATAAAGGCATGGTACTCGCCCCCTGGAATGTTCTCGCTGCCGGGAAAATCTGCAGAAGAGGAGCAACACCGTCAAAGTGGGGAGAAACGATGAACAATGTTCGGTCCCAACTGGGAGCGAAACGAGTTGGAGATGAAGGTGTGCAGAGGTCTGGAGAAAGTTGCAGGAGAAGCCGGGGTGAAGAACATCACTACTGGTTAGTTTATTCTATTGGGAGTCCTGGGCACTCGCTCATATATACCACTCTATTTTCGTAGCGGGAATCGCATATTTCATGCAGAAGAACTATTTCGTATTCCCTATTATCGGTGGGTGCAAAGTCGAGCATACACTGGTTAATACCGAGGCACTGAATACCACCATGGGCGATGCTCAAATTAAATGTTTAGAGAGCATAGTGTCTCTTGATTTGGGTTTCCCTGGGACAGTGATCGTTAGTGCTCTTTATTTTCCCACCCAGATATTGCGTTGTCTAGCCTGCTAATTTATATCTTCAGGGTACTGGAAAACAGCACAACTGATTCTTCACTACCCCTGCAGTGGTGGATAAGCAACCTTTGCTACTGCCCATCCGACCTTGGTCCGACCCCAGATGAAGTAAATTCATAGAAAGTCACGTAACATTTAGAGTACCCGGCATAGGGATAAGGTGCGTTAAGGGTAACTGAGGTTCAACCGTTACATTTCCGTGGAAACACAGATAATATGACCTCTTCGTCAGATGCCTATCCTGCTGTTGATAAACAAGTTATGGAATAAAGCAGGATTAGAATAGATTCCAATAAGTGAGTATCAATTCTGCACAATATTGACCACTTTGGGGGATGGTAAATCGAAAATTGTACTTGATAGCTGTTTTGAAGTACAGCACGTGGTGATGACTAAAATGAATGAATTGATACGTTATATGGAGAGGATATCATATGTAGTACAATAAAGCGGCTGACGCTGAGTAGATGAGACGATGGTTTATAAGCACAGTGTGGATGAGAATGTAGTAATAGTAGAGGATATATCTTTCTAACAAGCGAGCAAACAATGATGAGATTCAACAATCTATGGCTGGCCTTTCAACTCCATAAATTCTAGCCATGGCCTCCACGATGCCTGAGTCGGGATGGAGGATCCCGAAATGCGAGCCCGGAACTGTGTAAACCTCTGCCTTATCGGTGTATTTGTCCAAGTCAAATAGTACGGAAGCCCCTTCGGAGTAGTGCTGCGAGCCAACACCTTCGGTACCTTTGATAAGGACAGTCCTGTCCGTAGGCCACTGCATAGCGAAGACGTCGCCGGAGCCCTCGTTCATCATCTTCTCGCGGGCGATAGTAGCGCGGACTCCCATCAACACATGAGCAGTGTAAGCCGAGCAGAAGCGACGAATCCATGATGGGCCGTTGTCACCGTCGGCGAAGTGAGCCTGGAACTGTCCGGGAAGATCGTCTGCGCTATCAAGGGCGTGAGACTGTGCCATATCTTGGATGATTGCCATAATCTACAGGAATAACAGTTGAATTAAGGGAAATATAAGAGAGCAGGGGAGGAAATGTACTGACATCGTCGCGGATAGATCCGGATGCAATCTGGGAAAGCGTATACGCCTTGAAGATAGGACGCTCGAATAAGGTAGGAGAACCATCAAGCATAACAATGGATTCAACCACTTCTCCTGCATCTCGGAGTAGCATGGCGATATCAAGAGCCAAAGCAGTCCCTGGAAACCATGTAAGCTGACAGCAAGACAATCCAGCAACAAATCAGCGTACCGAAACTGAAGCCAGCCAGGCGATAAGGCCCTTCTGGTTGTTTCTCGCGAATCTTCTCAATGTAGAACTCTGAAAGACGGCGGAGAGTGCCAGAGACCGGAGCGTCAACTGTGTCCTGGACACCGTAAATAGGGAAGGGAAGACGTTCTGCCATCTTTTGGAGGACAAGAACGCCTCCACCAGCGCCATGCATAATGAACACCGGCCAGCCCTCAGTCACTCGATTGAGGCGAACGATCGTGTTTCCTAGATCTTCTTGGAGCATCTCGTTCGACACTA
>JASFDH010001645.1:0-13819 GCA_036937195.1 Nidularia pulvinata
AATTCTATATCAAAGTCATGAAATAAAGGCTATATTGAGATTATAGGAAGCAACTTTCAATGCCTTATATAATATAAAAAGGCCTTATCGGTAACATCACACTTTTAGCTGTGTTTCAACTCTCTCTGGAAATATCTTTCACATTAAATTTTCCTGATGACTACTCTCCTTCGCTTGCGCGATTCTTCCGAGTTTTCCAGGGAGCTCATGGCAAACAAGACGTCAGCAACAAAGTAGTGGAAAAATAAATCAGAGTACTCCTCCAACAGGAGAATTGCAAGTATAGAATAGCAAAAAAAATTCAATGAAGTTCAAGACTGCATGATATATATGCGCAAGCCCGCTGCTCGGCACGACTGCGTCGGATTTCCTAATTCAGGTGTCGACAAATCGGGCTCCTCAACCACGTGCCTCGGAAAACTCTAACTGCCATCTCATCCCCTCTCTACGGTTTGTAGGAAAAAATGGTATGTTCTCCTGTTCATCACTCACAGCCCACATTTCTGACAATATACTCAGAGGCCTATTCTCTTACAAGGTCTGTGTCCAAAAAAACAGACTGATTGGCCCTCTGGGCAAGTTATACTGATACCCGCATTCTTTTTGCACAGGCCACGAACGGTCCTTGACGCAGATCAAGTTCAACGCCGAGGGCGACTTGCTATTCACATGCTCGAAGGACAATGTCATCAACGTGTGGTACTCACATAATGGAGAGCGGCTAGGGACGTACGAGGGGAATAATGGTTCCGTGTGGACGGTGGATGTGGATGGTGAGCAAATTTCTCCGGACTGCACTGAAGGTCTCGTGCAGTCTTTCTGGGGAAACATATTGACGGTTTTCGCTTTTTAACTAGCCGAAACAAAGTATATGGTGTCTGGAGCGGCAGATAATACGCTAAGATTGTGGGCCGTCGCAACTGGCAAGTGCCTGTATACATGGGAATTCCCGACGGCAGTGAAGAGGGTGTCGTTCAACGAGGCTGGGACGCAGGTGGTGTGCATAACGGAGCAGCGTATGGGGCACCAGTGTGCCATCCGTGTGTTCGACATCAATCGGGAAGGCGATGGGACAAATCGTGCGTCTCCCACTCACTTTTTCTTCGGGCCCGCGCTGATTGACTCACAATGTCTTTTTGCTCATGGTGGATGTTCTTCAGAATCGAAGGAGCCCTTATACATGTTCAATCCCATTGGATCAAAAGCAACTGTGTGCGCGTTCACACTTGCACCGAATGTCATCATCACCGGCCACGAGTCGGGTAAAGTTGCGCTTTTCAACGTCAAAAGTGGAGAGGAGATCGATAACAACGAACGGGCTCACGGAGATGTTGTAACAGATCTACAGATGAGCAAGGACCGGACTTACTGCGTTACCAGCAGTAAAGATAAATCGGCACGGGTATGTACTCGCTGGATCATGATGTATGCATTGACTCACTTCGCCGTTCTCCGATGCGCGCAGATACACGACACCAAAACCCTCCAAGTCATCAAGACCTATACCACCGAAACTCCTCTGAACAGCGCGGCACTCGCGCCCAATCGGCCATACGTAAGCCCCCGTGTCTCTGTTCTACACTGGTCATGATCTCATCTACATCTCTTCTCTTTATAGGTCCTTCTCGGTGGTGGCCAGGAAGCCATGAATGTCACGACAACATCCCTTCGACAGGGTAAGTTCGAGACACGCTTCTGGCACAAAGTCTTTGAGGAGGAAGTTGGACGCGTGAAAGGTCATTTCGGACCCATCAACACGTGAGTATCCCTCCTCCCTTCGGGGCTAATCGACCTCTACTAATAATCTTTCGCAGCATTGCCGTCCACCCTGCCGGCATTGCTTACGCCTCTGGAGGAGAGGATGGTTTCGTCCGTGTGCACCACTTCGACGACTCGTACTTCAAGGCGAAGCCGTATGGAGACATGGAGATCGCGGACTAATTTATTTCTGCTGCTTGTATTTTTTGCTTTTAATCGATATCTTCGCAAATCCTATTGCAGCTTGCTGAACGCTAAACCCGCTCAGAGTAAGCCTAGACATCGCAGAATCAACTGCGCTCCCGAATCTTGTTGGCTGTTGAACAGAGCACCACACACATCGCAGTTGGCGGTTGATAGCATCCAGGTTTGGAAGTTGACCTCGATATCGTTCGCAATATATTTCCTTTCAAACTTATTGAAATTTGAAAACAAAAAGTCTTTGGATTATCGCTCCACGACTCCTAGACTCCCCTGCCGCCTAGGGATAAAAGTAAAATTAATAAGTCGACAATCTGCTGGGCAGCGTCAGCAACGAGGCTGGGCGCCGTCAGACCATTGTTCATCGAGCATTACGTAAAGCTTACGGGCGCCGATGTAAATTCGGTGCATACAGCGCCGCTTCCCGACCCCATTCTCCTTATTCAGTCTGTTTGCTCTCATTCTCTCGGTTCTGATCTGCACCTCTTGCATTGTTACTACAGGTCTTACCGTCGTCGAAGATGTTATCCACGACACTATTCTTTCTTTTACTATGCTCACCGACAATGAGCCTCACGCTCGGTCAGGACGTGCCACAACCCATCTTGAAGAACGGCCGGACACGTTGGTTATGGCAGCGCGCGTCAAGTTCGACGAGGAACGTGCCAGCAGCTGGATATTACCCGCCGCCCGCTGCTGGAGGGAGTATGCTCACGGTACGCACTTATCAACACCCCGTAGATTCTTATCCGCTGTCAGGCAGACTCATATGACGTATCGCACAGGAAGTGCCAGATACTTGGCCAGTGGGCCAGGGAGAACCTATAAATGTCATAATATCCGGCAACTCAGACGCCCGCGTCCTGGTAAACGCAGAGACTGATGGTGGGCTTCAGAATTACTTCACGTATGTTTTTCTGCGTATTTATACTCTTAATATTGCGGTTCTAATTAATGGATCGAAGCTCGTTTGGCTTCTCAGGCGAGTGCCTTGGGCAACACTCGGGATCAGACCAGGCGGCCAATCTAGGGGATGGGAATGGCTTTAGTATGTATTGTGATGTGAATTTTCGGCGCTTTATACCCATGCACTAACACTTTGACCCGGTGACTAGAAAACGAGACTGCAGTAATGCGCTGGAATTATGGCGACCCTCAACTAGGAACATGTACCGAGACGATACAGGGTGGAAATCACTTCCGATACTGGATTCAAGACGGCCCCGATGGAAATAGGTGGGTGGCATCCGTGTTGACCGAACCACGTCCTCATGCTTTCCGTCCGGATAGTGGAGCAATATTCATGGCTACTTCGTATGAGAAACCAATTGCTCGTATGTACTGTATTCTCTTCATTCAGCACATGCCCTAAGCGGCTATATTTTTTTCTAGAACAACACGACATCGTAATTAACGGGTACAACAATGGGCGGTACGTCATCCATCCACTTTGCTGGAAGTTCTCTAATCAATCATACCATTTACACCAACAGAGACTGGCTAGTAGGCAACATTTCGTCCTCAGCCGTAGTTCCCACCAATACCACCACGCTCAGCGGCAACACCTCGTTCGGCGGGTACACATATCAGACGAATATCCAGTATATATCTGGGCTAGCAATGAACACAAGCATCGGGGTCAACCACAACGAAACTGTGCTTACGAACACGACCAATGCTGTGGATGGCCTGGTTGCTGTCCTGGATGTTAAGATTGTTGCTGTCCCCGCTACCGCTACTTCGTACGTGGCGTTGCATTATAGGGCTCCTTCCTCGGTATGCTGACCACTTTCGTTCATCCAGTGCTTCGGAGCTTATCTCGGTACCACGCTTCTCATGGCTCCTTGCCGTGCTCCTGCCGTTCCTTGCTTTCTCGTAGATTCGTCTCTCCGATCGCTCTTTAGACACTTAACGAATCCCCCACGGCGATTTATACACACTACTTACAAGCTAGCTTAGCATGGATCTCTAGGCTCCAGGCGCGGACTTTTAGCCATCATCTGTACACCTAGTCACGACACAGCGCCTACTTTATACATCGAACTGGCTTCCGTATACTTATTTTATTACCTACCGTTGATATCTATACCCTGTGCGCGAAGATTCTTTTTCTTTCGTACTTCATACGTTACCGATGGCAATGGTATCTCTCTATTTGCCCTCGTGAACCGTCCCCCATGCAGTCCACAGTACTTATTCAGCCTCGAGTCCTCAGGCATGCCTTGTTCATTATGGGTGCGTGCACCCACAGCTTGCATTACATTTTATTAGTAGTAGTAACATCATGCATGATGCAGTTAGCCCATAGTTAACCCTGGGAAATTTTCTTACAACACCATCGCAAACAAATGCTCTGGACTCCTCCGTATCCGTAAAACAGTCCTTGTTCCTCAATTAACTCGTCTCCACCTCCCATAACCTGATTAGAGAGCCGGATATGAGACCACAACGTCTCCTTGCCAGCAACTTGACAATTGCATAGCGTACAAAGCTAGGGTCATTGTTCTTTGTTCCGCTTCACAATCACGCTTGCCAGGCCACCACGAACTCGTTACTTAATAGCTTAGGGGTTTCTTACGCATCCCTACTGAACATCTTATATAGGAATGCCTTCTACTGGCCCCAGGAGATTTGTGATCGTTGACGGGAGCACCATCCGTGAAACTCGCGACCGCGAGGAGGAGACGCGGCCGAAGAAACGACAGCGTGTAGAAGATGATGCGGAGGGCGAGGAAACATATGGCCCGCATACTGGTAGCACAGTTTCTGTCAAGGATCCAGAATATTACAAGGAAGGAGATGGCGCGGACTGTATTGTACGTGTGGAGAATACCCTATTCAAGGTGAACACATTATTCTGTTCGTGATCCAAGCGCAGAAAGCTGATTCCTCGACAGGTCCATAGGCACTTGCTTTTGCAGTCAGAGTTCATACAGTATACTAGCGAGGACTTTAGCGAGACAACAGATGAGAAGCCCATGGAGCTCCTCGCTGCAACTGTTGACGAATTCAGAGCGCTCTTATGGGCATTATATAGTTCGTACGTCTTTCGTTTGCCGATCTCTTGTCTGCATGGTATTAATGTGTCTACAGCCCCCATACAGTTTCTGCTATAGTCGAGCACACCGACGCCGAAGTCGAGCCACTCCTTCGCGTTGCGTCCATCGCTCATAAATACCACTTCCTCGAGCTTCACTCATGGGTAACCAGAACGCTAGAAGGATTTATCAACGACAAAGTCTTTACCCAGTCCTGCTCCTCCGCCACATTCACCCGCATGGTCGATGCCGCCGTACAATGCAATCTCCCTTCAGATGCTCTATCATCGTTAGTCACAAAGTGGGGTGAGCGAGTGGCGAAGAATAGCATCCCCTCCGTGCCGGCCATGCTCGCCGCAGACAAGCACGATCTCCTCGAGCTGCGCGGTATAGCGTACTATGTCCATATACAAGATATGCTCGACCGGCAGACGAGCCATACCGCGGTCGGCGCCGCACAGCTGCGTACCGATCCTAAGCTGAACAACGGCCAAGTGATGCGCGTGCTCTCGGGGTACTGGTCCCTTGTCAACTTCTGGGAGCGGTTTCGGCGGACGCCGCTCAAATTGCAATGTGCTCAGGGATGCTCCCCGGAGGCGCATACAGTTTGCATGACTACTTGGGAGCGGCGCTGGAGTTCGTCGGTAGGGTGGAAGAGAATATTGGGGTATAATTCCGCAGACATACTGGCGCTCTTGGACTGCTTGTGGGATCAGTTGAGGGGCGATGAAGAGCTGAAGATGGGTACAGCTTCTGGGTGCCGAGCTGCTGGACTTGCTGAGTTGAAGAAGACCGTTGAGAGTACGCGCAAAGGACTGGCGGACCACTTCTTCGGCTGTGTTTGATGAGATATGTTGATCGAGCTTTCAGCGAGTTTTTAGAGGGCTAACTTATTTCTGGGTGAATCCAGCTAGTAATAACAATTCATGATATTGGGAAACATTGCAACGTATACTTTCACATACATATCTTCATAATTTGAAAGATGAAAAACGCGCTCTGCTGACTTCGTTCGATTGGAATAGACCTCTCCAGATTTTTCACTGCGAGATTGATGCTTTACCCTCTGCCAGGGCATACAACGCAGCTCTATCCCCACTCTCGTCAACGAGAGCTTTCAGTCTTCCTCCTTCCTTCTTTAGCAACGTCTTCGGGTTGTCGAATTCGGCCTACTGAACTGTAGGTAAATCGGCTCAATGATCAAATATGATTGACTTACAATTCTTCCACTATCTAGAACCATCTATCTCGCCATATCAATTCGCAAGCTTTGAAGATGAATCTAGAAGGGTCTTACAATTTTGTCAGCGTCCATGATTGTCTGAAGGCGATGGGCAATGGTGATGACAGTAACATCGGATCCCAGCCGGCTGCGCAAAGTGGCTTGTATCACCGTGTCCGTCTTGTAGTCTAATAGATGATGCGATAAGCCCCTCGTACAAGGAACAGTGAGAAAATCATTTACCAATAGCGGATGTCGCTGATTGTGGTTCTCGTCAGAAACAAAGTCGTAAGGCGAACAAGTAGAACGTACCTTCATCCAAGATGAGGAGTTTGCTTTGTCGCACTATGGCTCGAGCTAAGGCGATGATCTGTCGCTGGCCAACTGAGAGGTTTCCACCCCCGCTGGAGATGTTGCTTTCCAGAGTGAGTCGTCCCTCTTCTAACTCGCTTTGCAGCGAGAACAGACCTGCATCCTGCAGTGTACTGTTAAGTGTGGCATCGTCATATTGCTCAAAAGGATCCAGGTTTCTTCTGAGGGACCCTGTAAGTGCAGTATAAGTTTCATGTTTTACTGCTGGCCGTATTATTTACCACTAAGAAGTTCGGGCTGAGAGGTGTTTAGTTTACATTCAGCAATTGCGAATAAAAGGCGTACCATCTGAGGAATGATAGTGATATTCGACCGCAATGCATCCAGGTTGATATCACTCGTAAGCAGACCGTCGAAATAAACTCTACCCTCGGTTAAAATGCAGCGCAAGAGGGCAAGGGTCAGAGAGCTCTAAAGGCGGTATAATCGATTCTTGGTTTATACTAAAGTAAGCAAATAACACGTACCTTGCCACTCCCTGTTCTTCCCACTAACACGAATATTGCATTTAGCATGAAGAAATAATTTCTAATACGAAAACTAACCGATGCCAATCCTCTCACCGGACCGAATATTGAAGGAAATATCGTGCAGAACTTTCGGACCACCCTAAAAGCATGTCATATTGAGACCATTTTATTACTCGCAAACGGGTTTAAATTTACTTGTGAATATCGAGCAGACAATCCTGAAACACGAAGCTCGCCGCTGGTAGGCCATGCAGCTGGAGGCTTGCCTGATTCTGTGGGTACTTCCTCGTGTTCAATATCGATATATGCTTGTATACGCTCCAAGCTTAAACGGAGGTAAGAAACAGGAACTTCTGTGGAATAAAAGTTGCACTCACCTGTTTGACTGCACCTCAAATTCACTATAGATTCTAACCAGGAACAACACCATATTGCAGAAGTCGACCATCAGGTTCAAGGAAAGCCCCGTATTGGCCGATTTTGCGGATCCACGGTAGATAAGGTAACCAGCAAGTGTCGCAGTGAGAATAGCCCCCAGAAAATCAATCCGTACAGCCATCCAGCGGTTTAAACTGAATGATACTCTGGCTACCCTTATATAATGGTCGATACGCTTGTGCGATTCCGTCTTGAATGCCTCTTGAGCACCGTATGCTCTAATGGAAGCTGAATTTGTATAATAAGCCAACAGAAGGTAACAGATATTTCGAAGACCAAACTTACTGAGACCTGAAATTGCTGCGCCGAAATGGGCTACCAAAGGAGCCCTGGCATTACTTGGAACCGTCGAGGAACATGAGCACCAAATTTTTAATGGTAGTTGAGAAATACTGACCTCATTTCTCGTTTCACAGACAGCTGAGCTTTGAGATAAATACGGGCAGTATATAATCCCAGCATGACTGCTATTATCCCAGGAAGCAGAAAGAGGGGATTGAATAACACGACGATAGATAGTTTGGTAGTTGCAGAGATGAGATTCTCTGTGAAACTCCACAATATAATGGGAATCATGCCATCTATGGCCTGTATGTCCTGTGTGCATGGTGCTAAAATCCGAGAAGTCGGCGTTTCGTCAAGCCATCTGTCAATGTAGATCCCGCATATAAAAATCATATGCGATCAAGAAGAATTAACTATTCTGACCTGTATGTGGCTCCTAGTACTGATTTTAGGAGCATTTTATGTATATTTCTCGAAGCCCTCAACGTTGCCAAGACGTAAAAAAGGTAAGTGGAAGAGTATACCACCATTGCAATCATCATAATCGTGGCGTATATCGCCACATAGCTATAAAATAGATAGTCACTAAGACAAGTTGAATAGATGCAAACGTACAAACTTACCGAAGAACTGGGACTTCTGAAGATGGATGGCTTTCGTATTGAGATCCCCAGTAACCGAGAAACCAAGTTTGAAAAGTGTTGGCCCAGTCTGTAAAGATCACTCCTACGATGCAGATACTGAAGAATAGTGTGGCGGAGGAGCCGCCTAGACCAAAGAGAAAAAGCTTTAATGCCTTCCAAGCGACGCGACCTTCAGCTATTTCCTCAGCTAAAATAAGTTTTCCATCCGATTTCGTTTCCTCCTTTTTTGATCGGCTATCCGACCCTTTGTCCAGTTCTTCAAGGTTAATCTCCATTTCTAGCTCAGCTTCCTCCTCCATTAATGTTGTCGAGATATAGTTTTCAATATTTTCACTTCTTATCCTGCCGTCCAGGTCCACGGAAACAGTGAAGTCAGAAATCGGAGCCGTAAGTGCAATGTTGTGCGTCTAGAATAATTTGATTGAGGGCGAAACCGAGGGGCGAGTGAAATAAGAAATTCACCACTAGGAGAATGGTCCTTCCCTGTATTAGATCGCCTTTGAAGCATTCGTTAACAATCCATTTAGCGCTATAAAGACATCAATATGAAAACAAGGGTGATGGTACATCTCTTACGTGTGGACATCAAGAGCAGCCAGGATATCGTCAAGCAATATAATCTGAGCAGCAGAATAGATAGCCCGAGCAAGGGTAACCCGCGCCTAGAATAACTACTATGAGCATAATTTAATCCACCCTCACACACTTCAGCTTACCTTCTGGCCACCACTGGCACAAAAATCATTCGGGGATAGTACATATAATTGTAAAGGGTAAGCAATTACCTGAGTGTAAGGCCTCTCTCTCCGACTTCAGCTTGATCACCAGCTTCAAACAAGTTAAGATCCTGTTGCAAGGCGCATTGCTGAATAACTATGTAATAATTTAGCGAAATCATTTCAAATAATTGGCTTTTTTCACCCTTATTGTATCGACTTTCATCAAAAGCAGACCCAAATAAAATATTATTTCGAATAGTGTCATTTTGGACCCACGATTCTTGGACTGCATATGCGACTCCCTGCTCACGAGGCAGATTAAACCAAGAGTCAACCGTGGGCGGAATAAAATGCATTTCTCCTGTAAACACAAACAGAATTTTGAAGAGTTCAGTGGCAATCTTCTCGTACAAGGTGTGGACTTTACCCAATAATGCCATCAAGAGGGAAGTCTTTCCAGAGCCACTATCATAGGCGTCCATGAAACTGTGCACTATATAATAATTAAAGTAGCATAATAACTCACGTAGGGCCAACTATGAGGTTGATACATCCTTTCTTAAAAAAGAGCTCCCCTTCAATACGGAGCGTGAATGAGAACTTTGAAGATGTCGGAGAAACCTCATCAGCATCCTTAGACCATTTGAAGACAGCATCTTTGAAGCCGATTATGTCTGTACGATGGTTATTGACAAGGATTTCTTGTTGGAGGATTGAATCATTCGAAAATGAATCCAGAAGTTCTGTATTCTTAAAGAAATCGTCCAGACGTTTTAAAGACACTTTCCCTAAAAATAGAAATCAGATTGAATGATGATTGAAAAGTTGAAAGCCAACGGAGATGCAGACCTTGAACTATATAGTTCATTTGATAGAATAGTGATGCAAGCTGGAGCCGCAGAATAGCAAAAACTGAAACACTAGAGAAAACTTTCGCGGCTTTAGAAGAGTACCAATTAGCCGCGAAATCTGGAATAGGGGTAGTCCATACCATCTAATTCCTCGTGCATGATAAGCGTATATGTAGAAAATGTGGCTAACATTGTAACCGCTGCCACAATGAAGCTATCAGAATAATCAGTCGCTTACAGTAACTCCCAAATTAAAATCTAAGTCTTACTTCAGAATGCTGTTAGACAGATCTAAGGCCTACATTCCCAAATTGAATAAGCAAAAACTCATCATCCAAATATCGGCTTTCAAAGAACACCTTCCGTATCCATATCTTTCTCAGTTCGTCTTCTCGCTTTAATGCAACTCTTTCGCTCATTTTTGTTTCCCACCCGAAAATCTTAATCATTCGTAATACGTTTAAAACTGCGAATAGATATGAGGAGAAGTAAAGAAACAATGATGAATGACGGATTTTTGCTTACTTTCTGTCACTGATTGGATACGGGCATCGGTCTCGAGATATTTATAAGAGTTTGTCATAGGATACAATAAGCCCGACTTACCAACAACATCTTCTCTTTCTGTACTCGTTGAAGTAGCCTAATTATGTAACTTGGCACAGGAAGTAATAATAAGATGACTCCAAGACCGACGAAGGCGCTGGAATAGAACTATTCAGAGACGAAATGGCTCCTAACTACACGACATTCTAACGCACCTCCATCCCAGAATACTATAAAGGAAGACTATACAAAGCAAAATAACGAGAGGAGTATAAAGCACTATGGATAATGAGCTTAGTACATCAATGGACAGAATGTTTCGCAGTACGAACAGATCAGCAGAAAATCTCTTGCTTCAACAATGTTATTGACGTCGGCAGTGATCATAGTATTGATCTTTCCAATCATATTGTCCACTCGCTTGGGAATTGGTTTGATTGGTGACTTCCTCGAAGGATCTCGAGGTATCGAGCTCGATCCTCCACTGCTTACACTATCATTAGGACCAACGGCATCGGGTTGCCTCGCCTTTCCTTTGGCAGAGGATGTTACGCTTGACACATCTGCACCATCAATATCGTTAGCCTTGTCAGCTAGACTATTTTCGGGGGAGGGTTCAGCCTTGAGGCGAATACGTAGGCTATGCTCGAGTATGAGCTGCATAAGCAAGCCCTCTGTACGAACAAGTGTCCTTGTCGCGATGAATGTATACCAATGCATGGACAATGTTCGGAGCACTGCACCCACAAAGAGAAACACTACCCAGAACCAAGGCCGTATATTGACTTCTTGACCATTGATTTTAAGATAGCTTTGGATAAGGTAAATTTTGATATATAGAAGCGAAGAGGACTAAGTGACACGAACTCGAGAATTCTGTTGATCCCCACAGAAGGAGTAAAAGCTGTTGCAGCCTGCACAAATATGCTGATTATCAGGACAGTATATTCCCATCCTTGAGAGCATTGATAAGCGGTAAATGGGATATTTAGAACGCCTTACGATAAACTCGCATGAGACCAATGAATAAGTGACGCTTTGCAGCCCCTCTAAAGGGATCAAGGTGCTAAATACCGCTTGAGATGTACCATTTGACTGCAAGTCAGAAATCTACATACCGGGAAGGCTTTATTTGCTAAATTTCTGGAATAATCGTAATCTGCAAGTGGAGGCAGCTGATCATAAGATAAATGAGGCACTTTAGATGCCATGAAGATAATTTGATTTAAGAAGCTGAATGTCACAAGCGACAAAATGCTTGCAGTCTGTTCAGGATTGGTAGCTTCCATCACATTCTATTATTTATGAGCAATAGTCATAAAAAATATTTTTAAGCACGTACGGTTGGATCAACTGGAATATATCGTCGAGGGGCCAGCAAAGGAATAAGTAAGGATGTTATGGCCAGAGCTGTGATTTCTGCCCAGAGAAACCATCCTTCGCGGATGTCCATAGGATTGCCGGAAAAGGTTGCCAGTTGCCATAGATCTCGATAGACATATACGCCAAAGGTGAAAAGCAAAATAATAACATTGTGCTGCGACACAATGTCACACCACTGTAAGTTTGCCAATGACACCCCGGCCAGAATAGACATATAAAACTAGGAAGAAAAATAGATATGGGTGAAGGATAATTAATCTAGAGTTGTACGAGTTGTACTCACATATGTTACGCTCATTGCTACTCTATGCCATTTGTCATCTGTGCGAAAATGAGGCAATCCATTGCCATATTTCTGATGATCACTTGCTACAAGAGAGGCGATGCACAGCAACAGGAGACAAAGACATCCAATCAATCTCGCCATCCTGTAAAAAAAAATATGTCCACTTCCATGAGCTTTAGCGTACTCGCTTAGCCTCATGAAGAAGCGTTTGCGATGAATGTCCCGGGGATCCTCTTGAATTACAACAAGCCCTTCTACAGCTGCACATGCAGGTTTGAAGCATTGCAAAACCAAACGCAGGAGTAAAAGGCAGGCAGACATGAAAGATACATAAACAGGGAGGAGTGCAGTACTCTGCCAAATCCTGTCAGCCCAGATAAGTCAGCTGTACTTGTGTGCGTCGTGACTTTCACGGAAACACGTACGCGTCACCATCCCTTAACATGTTGATCCCAGTAAATGGCTCCGTAGAATGAGCCGCAAGCAAAGCAGCCAAATCCATATATCGCGATAGTAGCTTTCCCAGACGGGATAAGTTGATACGAGGGATAAGTAAAGAGCAAATGAGCGATGCTCGATTGCGTCGAAGACCAGAAAGTCAAGCGTAAGTATACTTATAGGATACATAAGTATCAAAATAGACATTCGGTAGCAATGTCCATGTGCTTTTTAAAGTTCGAACACAGTGCCGTCCCGGCAGAAGGTGACATGTCAGCGCCGTTCCAGCTCCGAGCACATCGCGCGAGTCGATAGATTCTAACCATGTCCTGCAGCATATATAGTTCAAAAAGTCCACACCTGTTTCAAAATCGAGATTCAGAATTTTGTAGAGCTCACTGAAATTTATGGATGGTTATATTGAAGAATCTCCAGACATTCGCATGGGCCACGAGGCCAAAACAAATCGTTCATAGGCGCAGGTATACACCTAATCTATATGCATCTGGAACGGGCATAGGGAAATCGGCCATGGCGTGCATCAGCGTGCACGACATGCATCAGCGTGCAATGGCGTACCATCAGCATGCATCAGCGTGCGAGTGGCGTGCACCGGTGTACGATTGGCGTACATCGGCATACAATTAGCGTGCATCGACCTGCAATTGGCGCGTCTTAGAATGCAACAGCGTACACTCAGTAGATTTTTACTAAGTATTGAAATTAAAATTTCACACATTGAGACGAAAATCATGGAAGAAATACTTTTTGGCGTGGTTGTTGTCTGATGTATTGCTCCGTGTAAGGCGTTGTGAACTTTTACGTGTAATAAAACAATGAAGATCATCGAAAATATTCATGTATATAGACAATGTGGTCTATCTAATGGTCCAATAGTTCTGTTTATACTATATAAACAGCCTTAAATTGAGAGTGAACTTACTGACTCTTCAATAGACAGGGAATTAGGAGTTTAAACATCATCATATGAATTATGATCAAGCAAATATTTCAATTCAGTACCAAGAAGGTATATAGAGACATATAAATAACTATAAACATAGGAGGATCAGTCGTGTTTAATGCAAGTCATGAGCTGCAGTGCCGGCCGAACCCTCGCTTGCCGTGAGAGACCGGCACTCTGCGTCCAGCTGAGCGCAGGACGGTG
>JASFDH010001646.1:0-13818 GCA_036937195.1 Nidularia pulvinata
GTCCCTTTCAAGGGCATTCAGATTGGGTGACATCTGTTGGATTCTCTCCTGATGGAAAGCAGGTGGTCTCTGGCTCATATAATCAAACAATCAGAATCTGGGATACTGAAACTGGCACAACCATAGCTGGTCCCTTTCAAGGACATCCACATTTTGTAACATCTATTTAATTCTCTTCTGATGGAAAGCAGGTGGTCTCTGGCTCATGTGATCAAACAATCAGAATCTGGGATGTTAAAACTGGCAAGACCATAGCTGGCCCCTTTCAAGGGCATTCAAATTCAGTGAATTCTGTTGGAATCTCTCCTGATGGAATGCAGGTAGTCTCTGGCTCATGGGATGGAACAATCAGAATCTGGAATGCTGAAACTGGCAAGACCATAACCAGTCCTTTTCGAGGGCATTCAAATTCAGTGACATCTGTTGCATCCTTTCTAGATGGAAAGCAGGTGGCCTCTGACTTAAATCATCAAATAACTAGATTATGGAGTCCTCAAACTAGCCTTTCTAATCTTCCTAGCTCTACAATGCAGAATTTGAAGCAGCAAAATCCAAATTTTCCCTCTAATATTCATCCTTATCACCATGTAGGCCAGCTCAGAGCAATTGGAGGCTCAAACATACTTCACTCATGTAGCTCTAATGGCTGGGTTCACAATGATGTTGGTCTCTTATTCTGGGTTCCACCTCATATCAGATTGTACTTATGTGATGATGAAATTGTAAATATTCTTGGAAATCAAGTTATGGTAAAGTTAGACCTCAGTAACTTTTTCTATGGTATATCCTGGACTAGGTGTTTCAGTGCTGAGCTATCTTGAATTTCTGAATTATTATCTGTGTTTCACTCTTCTTTACACTTGATTGTAGGTCATATATGTATCTTCTTCACATACTTACACTGCTTTTCATCATTTGTATGGCACTGTAAATCTAAAAATAATATATTGGATGATCATACATAGAAGGCATAAGTTATGAGTGAACCATTAAGTTGAGTTGCTTACAGAGGTAGATGTATCTCAATTCCTCTCTGGAGTCATGTGAGCAGTCAGCACCTTGATTTGGACAGTGATCTTTCAATTTTTCCTGAGATTGAATATTTCCCCTCCAGAGTCTGCAATTTATCTGCTAAGCTTTCAAGGTCCTCCAGCTATACATTAACAACAACTGCAATGTCTAATATCTCATATTTCTGGAGCTTTTCAGGTAACCAGGAATCAGATTTGAGAGTGTGGACAGTGTGAACATTAATAGTGTGATGGGAAGAGGACCAGAGTTGTGGGTGGTTGGAAGAAGGCAAGATAAGAGAAAACAGGTGGGGAAGCAGACTGAGGTTTATGACCATCTCCTGGGTGCACACCAATATTATACAGCAAGAGTCTGCTCTAGATTCAGCCTGACATCTCTTTGATTCTCTTTTGATGGAAAGCAGGTGGTCTCTGGCTCATGGGATCAAACAATCAGCATCAGGGATGCTAAAACTGGTAAGATCATAGCTAGCTTTTTTGAAGGGCATTCACATGTGGTGACATTTATTGCATTCTCTCTTGGTGAAAAGCAGGTGGTCTCTGGCTTAGATGGTCAAACAATCAGAATCTGGGATGCTGAAACTGGTGTTTCACACTTGATTGTAGGTTTTAACTATGTCCTCCAGATACTTATGTTGCTTTTGATCATTTTTATGTCACTGTAAATCTAGAAATAATATACTGAATCATCATACATTTAGTGTATAAGTTATGAGTGAAAATTTAGGGAGTGGACAAACAACAACTCCTGGAAAGTCATGCCATGGACCAAGAGCATTTCCAGAATACCAAGAGATGGACATTAGAAGAGGGACTCCTAGACAATGACTTTCCATGAAATACTCTGTAGTAAGAGCAAATGGTGCCATGAACACCTCCTGCAATCTTAGCCAGTCTTTCGTGGTATACAGCAGCAGGCAGACCATCTCCCAAGCCTCCTGGAGCTCACAGTTCCTCTCTCAAATCTGCAATCCCACAAGCCATTTCCCATATTCAAGTTCCTCCAGGCTATTTCACATCTGCAAGCCTTCCAATCCCTTTCCTTTATCTGTGAGTTCCTCCTGACTCTCACATCTGTGAGCCTCTCCAATCCCTTTGTTGCATCTGCAAACTCTTCCAGACCCTCTTCATATCTGCAAGCCATCCAATTTCTCTTTAGAGCCTCCAGTATCTCCCACTCCTTCTTCCAGAGACACACACCCATTTACCCCTTCCTGAGTCTGCAGCATCCAACCCTTCTCCTAAGTGTGGCATTTTTTTCCCAGGCCAGCACATTTCCTAGCTATGCATGGACTGCAACTGCAATGCCTAAGATCTTATGCTCCTGGTGGTCCCTGTATCAGGAGCTGAGATGTGCATACCCTGTGAGATGAGGACTCATTTGTGGTTCAACAGCTATATGGTGCCAGGAGAGCAGGAAGGGAGTGAGAGAGGAAGGAGGGTGCTGTGGTCCATGAGTATGGCATCTGATGTACAACCACCAGAATTTATATAGATGAAAGTTCATAAACAAGGTTATGGTTGTGTTCCTGCACTTGTTTAGCACTATGGACCTTGTGGGCACCAATGTCTCCTGGTATGTGGCTGTACTCCTGGCATAGTGTAATGCTTTTGCCTACATGACATTGTGCTCCTCATAGCATGATATTGTGTTCCTCATGACACCTGCCTGGCTCTCAAACATCTGGGCATACTTGTAAACTAGTTTCTACTATATCATATGAACTCCAAGATTGAAATTAATTAGAAAGATGAAAGTATGACCCACTAGTTCTTTGCAACCAGCATCTTTCAAGGATTTGGGATGGTAAACTACAGCTTTTGTTATCATATGTGGTCCTGTGGCCAGATAACTCAAGTTTAGAGGATCATTCTGCCATGCAAAATCTGTCTTCTGAGGCTATATGATGTGCAAGTGGGTATGGACAGCAATGGCAGCATTCAAGAACTCTAGCTTCCAGTACTAGTCATGGGAGTCCTATCTTGCAAAGATGTGGGTGCAACCAGTCTCTCAATTGATTCTAAATGTATGGGTTTATCCAGCATGAAAGATCATCTCTGTCTGTCTGTCTTCTGAATCTAGAGAATCTCTAGCTATATATGGCAGCAGTATTGCATCCAGGATCTCATACTTAATCCTGATAGTACAACTCAGGGGTTGTGGATCCTTCCAGAAAGGCTGCCTTCTGAATCTTCAGCCCATCTTCTAAATCTACAGGATATCTAGTGGAGTCTGCCATACTGTAATAGCTGATGGCTGTAGGCATATGGTGGCATGACAGTGATGGATATGCTGTTGCTGTCACCATAAAGCAATTTCTAGAGTCACAATGGTACAGACAGTGGGAAAACAGTCATTTACAGACATAGGTTGCAGTGTAATTGAGAAAACACTGTTTATTTACCAAGTAACTGTCTACTGGATACTAATGGCATCAGTCTTTCTTCTCAAGAGCCAGATGTGTAAGCCTGAGATGATGTTTCACCAACATCAGTACCCTGATAGTGTCTGGTACCAAAGAAAAAAATACACTCAATGGCAACAGCAAAACCTAGGACACAAGACAAAGATCAATGAATGAGTTAAATGACATATGGTTACATAACCCCTGAGATGAACAACCTTAATCCTCTTCATGGTTTCAGAGAGTTTTTGAGGTAATGTCATATAGCAAGAATCAGATCCTGCTTCCGACATCCTTCCAACTATTCCTGACCCCTTTTTAATATTTCTGATAATCACAATTTCTTTGCCCACTGTTTGAGGAGGGTGATTCTGACATTCACTCCCTTTATTTGTACGTGTCTCGGCACGTGTCGGTGTCTATGAGGTTGCCGAGTTTCGAGAGCGTGAGAGAACGACGAAAGTAGGCAAACACGAGAGAGCTTCGAGAGAGTACTTAGAAGTGAGCGGTAGCTGCGTATTCAAGGTACTTGATTCAAGAAGACTGAGTAACTACTCTACAAACTATACTACTTATATACTTATTCTAAATACTTGTTGTTAGCTAAATGGGTAATAGACCCCTTACTTCGGAATCTCTTGGGTTTCACAATAATATGGTAATTGGAAACATGAATGAAGGTAGCATGCAATGCCTGGAGGTGAATTGGAGTCTGCGAAATTCATATGTACAATAAAGGTAATCTAAAGCAAGCACGATGCGACACAGGGTCGCAGAGTATGTGTTCTATTCTTAGAGTATCGGTGTCCGGGAAGTAAGTCCCGTACCTTACAGTGTCGCATGATCATCTCCGTTCACGTTTTTACTGCACCATCCGACATTGACCTCTCGGAATGTCAGACTCTCTGTGCTTCTACTTATTGAGGAGAATTCATCTGTTGATATCTTCCGTGTCTCTTACTTCTGTGGCAGACGGTTTCACTGTTCTTGTTTTCTTTCCGTGATCAACGCAACATATGTGTCGTAACTAACTGCTCGAGATCCGTGTCCACACTATCGCTTCTGCTTCCATCCTCGAAGGCTACCATATGGCGGCCGGTGACTTCCTGCCAGTTTTAAATTCTCCCTTAGGACATATGAGTTTACGCCCGGTCAAGCCGGTTCACTTTTAAAAGGGGAAAGGTAGTTAAGTAATCGAATGACGAATATGTTAGACTTTGCCTATTCTAGACAGGTCTTGCCTTAAGGCAAATACGTTTCTTTCCACCAGATAAACATTGTCTGTGAGGAATGATATGGAATGAGTAATATATATGTGGTTGGGGGATACACATCCCACTCACAGTTAGCAGTTGTTTCCATGTCCAAATAACTCTCTTCCTATAGACCAGCACGCCGTAGAGCACAATCATAATCTGCAACGCTGCGGAGGTTGAGAATCAGCCGTGAAGCCATTAAACTGGTAATTCTACGAAGCCCATTAGCTGCGGAGCTATTCATGGTGTTCCATAAAACATACAGTGAGTTGAAGCTTGCATATATGGCTTTGATGTCAAGCTATTGTCGATCAGCTCGCAGGTGTGGAATGCGAATATGGCGCTTTACTTATAAGCGCTAGCTGCGCATTAGAGCACGACAATACCAATTTGACGTATTTGAGATGATAATTGCACCAAGAAAAGCGGGACGGTAATAAGACTTGCCACGAAAATAAAACCAAAATAAATGACGCCTGAAAGCAAAGGAAATTTTAGGATGGAATTGGTTTCTTTAAGTGGTGAGAACATACCATCTCGCATAATAAGGGAAACGAGCGACATGGCGTTACCTCTGCGAAGTCGATTCTGCGATATCGTACGCTATAATGTCAGAATAAACACGATCCATCCTGTAACGAGAATTTAGAAAGATGGTTTAGAGTAAAGTAGAATAGGACCAACCGAATATGAGCTCTGCGATCCAAGTAAATACAAAACAGCTGAAGTTGAACATGTGCTTTCAGTGTTTAAAACGTCTCAAGAAAGCTATTGCAATTAACAGGGGAGACCTTCCAACAAGAATGCAACCGATCTGACATGTCGTAAATCGGTAATCATTGCTTTTGACATGGCGTAGGGGGAAGGTTAAGACTTGTTCCATCTGTAAATGACCACTGATGATTGGTTAATAAAGAAGGCGGAAGGTTTGGAAGAAAGTCATGATTACAATTTTAACGCCCAGTTCAACTGCAAGAAAAGCACGTCGAAATGCAACAACGATTCGACTTCAAAAATAGATCGCATACCAGCACGGAATAAAGATAACTGCAGAACTTACTTTTAGAAATATTTCAACATACAGTGTAGGAGTCGATTTGTACGCACCACCAATTATAAACAGTGACGATTTTCAATGCTTCCGGAAAAGAACGTAACGATCATAGAAGGGTTTACTTCATGGACAATGAAATGCTACACTGTTGTCAATATCTAGGTGGAAGATAGTGTGTTTTTCTGCTCATAGACGATGATAACAATATATCCAAGCGGCAAAAGATATCGATTCTACGTTAGATAAATGAAAACTGAGAAGAAAATGACCCGAAGATTGAATCCACTAAAAACCACAGGTACAAAACCAGTAGAGGATAGTGCTCCCGGGAAGGTATGGTGTGGACTAAAAGCAGCTTCTGGACAACGAGCATGCAGTAGGAGCTCCACCTAGCGCAGCATGGTATATATGCCGAACGAAACCTGGACAGTCCTACTATGGAAGATATGCTCCACTTGGAGGAGATCATGGCACAGTCGAAGAATATCCCCGGAAGGCCATGATGTGGAGAACTACCGCGTGGGAGCTGGTAGAGAATGATGGAGCGAGGAACGAGTCCTAGGAAGGTCGTACACTGGGGGGCGAGCAATTGCTGGAGATTCATAATGTCAGGGAAGAGAAGCTACTATAGGCTCGTAGCGTGCGCAAGGAATGGCCATTGCATCTTCATGACGTGGAAGAACAAATCCTGTAAATTTAGGATAGACTGAGAATAATCGCGAGAACTTCACGGCGTGAGAGAAATTGACTCTTGGAAGGTCATTACATGCCTAACCGGATCTACTGAAAAGTCACGCATCAATGAATAACGATCCCGAAAGGACATAACATGGAGGACGAGCAAGTCCAGAAAGTCCTCGGCTGCAAGGAAGTAAGATTCTCATAAGACCATAGTGTCGACGGTGAGCACGTCCTGAAATTCGCTCCATGGAGGTCCGGGGAAGAACGACTAAAAGAAAGGCCATAGCAAAGTCGAACGGGACTAGCAACCGCTGGAGCGATATCGCATGAAAGAATGACCAGTGCATGTTCATGGCACGTTCATTTGGCTTTTGCTCTCATGATGTCTGTCCCTCGCGATAGTTGGGTAGTCAGACAAAACCTCAGGCTATGAGAACAATTGGCTCTAAGCGTTGCGTGAGTTCTAGTTAAAAGAAGCGGTGACGTACTTGGAATCGGAGCAATCATTCCTCGACAGCGATTTGTGACATAGGCGTGCTGGGTAGAGCATACCATAGCACCGAGAAGAAGCACACGGACTCTGCGAGTCAGACGAACTCTTGCCAAAGGGTTGCGCGTGATTTAGAGTGAGAAGTAGAATTCGAAACGAGCTTGGCGCTCGATAAGTTCTGGCACTGGGCCGTTGAGTAGAAGGCATTCTGTCAACTAACATGATTCATGTTAGAAAGGGTGTAGAAATTGAGTTTATATGATTGCCGATGTCTATTAGTATCTTTGCCTACGGCGGAGAGTTCAGCCAACGTTTGGTGTCACCTCAGCGAACAATCTACGAGAGGACAAGGCGCAAACAACCATGTGTTCAGCGCCGCCACCTTTCACAAAGAGCACCGAGTCAGTCTGAGGTGTCTCTGCTAGTAAGTAAGTTTCTCACAAGGCGATGTGAAAGAAGGATGCGCACCCTCAGTAGCTTCAGGGTTCCCAGTGAATCCTGACCCAACTACAGCATGCCCCGCATTCTCGACATAAACCACACGCGGATAGCGCGCGAAGAGAGGCTTGGATATTCTTGAGGGGCGATCTCGAGATAGATGGCGCGCGTAATCTGCGCACTCCTATGTGCAAACATGGTGAGTGAGAGGTACCTCCGAGAGCGATTGGGCTAGGAGGTCCAAAAGATCGGCAGAATAGCGTCCTACTCGAGAGAGGCTCAGAGTAAGCTTTACACGCTGGGTGGGTCGGCAGGCCTAATGATGGGGTTTTGTAGGGCCGTTGCATCTCTAGAAGTCTCTAGGTGAGCAACAAACTCTCACAATGACGAGTTAGAGACATACAGAATATGCATGAATCATCACGCATATGGTTGCGACCCATGAAAGGCGCCATGGTTGCAGTCGGCGTAGATGAGCCCGAGAAGAGCCAATCTGTAATGACTTTCGTGCTCTCGGTGCAACTTTCCTGGAGACTGAGTCTCTGGCGAACTCAAGATCAAAGTCGTGGTCAAGCGGTCCAGTTGTAACATGCGGTCTCCACCAGATCCAATGTCTCATGAATGAGGACTCAGAAAGCAGCATAGGTGCACTACATCGCGGGTAGGAGTCTTAGTTTGCGTAGAATGGTGAGGACGCCGAGGTGCGAGTGCTGAAGAATATACTGAAAATGCATCGCTCGTCAGTGGATACAGTCGAGCGTGATGGCATGGGTAAGACGAACAAAGTGTACATACCATGTCCGCAATACCACAATCAAATCCAACCTCCAGCTCCAGAGCGATGATTTCCTCGGCAGAATGTTCGTAGGCGAGGTCTTGTGCTGACTGCATGCCTAGTGCAACGAGCATTGGCTTTTTGTCATGATTCCTAGAGGACTCCTCTCGCCCTTGCGTTTCCTTCCCGGTAATACTTTCTGGGGACCATGATGCACCGGAGGAAAAAAAGCGCGAGGACCGCGATTGATTGATGTGAAGGATGTGACAGAGAATGTCAGAGCGCCAGGAGTGGAACGGCGAAGTGGAAGAAGAAGCCGAGTCTACGTGAGGAGTAGCAAGGGACTCAATAGAGCGTCCATACGTCGGTCAAACTGGAGTTCGTCATTCCTCGATGGCTATCGGCGATAACATGTATTATCGCCGTCCATTGTGACTCCTGGGTCTCATCGACATCACTCATCTGCTCACCTGCTACCATAGCGAAACCACCCTCATATCTCACGATCGCGAGCCCTATTCCCCGGTGAAATTCTTGCTTCCGAATGAACAATCGTTCTTTCTGCGAATCGTGACCATCTAATTCGTTCATTTCAACATGACGCATACTCTCACCGCGCCCATGTAATGAGCCTTTTATTCATTCCTCAAAATCAATCTTCTAACCATTAATGTACCAGGCGGTGGCAGCAAGCACGAAGGTTGTTTTGCAGCTTCATTGACAGTTGTCCATCTGTAATCGTAATACAGGGATCCTCGTACGTACATTTCCTTTATCCCTCTTGAACTTTGCGCGCTAATCGATTCTCTTTTTCCTCATCTTCTATAGATCTACATCATGCTCGACGAGATCCCCAAGGACCAAGTTGTTGAGGCGCCGTCATACCATTCCTGCCTCGTGCATCCTTGATTCGAAGCTGCTCCATCGGCAGGGGCTTCTTCTAGAGTACGAGCAGCTAGCGCACTGAGGAACTACTGGAAAGATTTGGATACGGATTTCTGATATCTTTCTGCATGAACGTACGTCATGTTCACTCTTTTTCAGCACATCACTTTGACTCCGCTCCCTAAGGTATCTTTACCAAGCGACTCATGAGATAGCCCGTTCGACAAAGAATTCTGATATCTTTCTAAATCAACGTATGTCGTGTTCACTCGTGGTTTTCAGCACATAACTGATTCTGCCCTTCTAGCCCAGCAACGCACGACATGACCAGTTCCAGCTGTTCGTTTTACTGAGTCCTGACGACTCTCAATCCGAAGCGGCAGAAGTCCTTGGGGACACACCACTCGAAGAAGGTGCGCACTGCGAGGAAGAACCATCTAGGGATTCTCTAGTAGACGAGGGCAACAGAGCAAAGGAGGACGGGTGCGTAGGGACGCGGAATCGAGAATATGCCGGACTGAAAAGGTGTGTTACCACTTTTCTCATTCTTTTATTGGGCGTTTACTGATATCACGTCTTCAGGTCTCATGTACTTGGGAGAGAGATTCATCCCCATACCTCTCTCTCCGGGAAAAAAGGATCACGGAGCGTGGCGTCTGGATGATGCATGAGAGAAGCGAACGGGAATGTACGCTGTGCTTCCCTTTCTGCCTTTTTACCATCGTTGGCTAATCTTTATCCAGCCCCACGATTATTGTGGAATCCCATGAAGTCTGCGCGCGGGCTCGCTCTCGAATCAGACTCGGCTATTGCCCGCCGTCGTTACCCGCATATCCTCGCAGCGTCGATTTCTCCATCTGCCATCGCACACATCACTTCCGCCGTCTTACACGTCAACATCAGCTTCTCCGCCTTCGAGGTCGTTTTTGACGATGCCTTTTGCAGCGACGGGCTCTCTAATTATCCTGCTTTCGGGCTACGTCGGAATCTATGGACCCATAAGATCTACCCATAGAGCTGCTGCGATGCTAGACACTCTGTTCAGACCATTGGCGTCATCGCACTCCTCACGGCAACGTCACAAGGCGAGTTGACAGCAACGCGTCCTCCTTTCATAAGGAGTCTGCAAATTTCTACAAGGAGATATTGTCTCCTTCCTTCAGAGCGCACTGCCGTGAATCGTGGCTCGTCAGCGACAAGCATCCATGATACAGCCTGGAGTAAGTCCTATAGTTTCTGTCGCTGCCTCTGCCTCCTCCTTACAGTTGCATCGCACTTCAAGCTAGGTATCTTCCGCATTATCGTTGTCCGGAGAGTGGCATCTGGTGTACTATATTGCAGGCGCTAACTGGACGCTTGCCAACAAGGGTGATTAGACTTGTGCGAAAGGTGTGGAAGCTGGCGGTTATGATTAGATAGAAATGTTATGTACTACGACGGCGTAGACTATTGATTACACTGGTTCGTATAATGATAATCATTTTAATAGCAAATTTCAGCAGCAGTCGGGTGCTATGAATCCTGGGAAATGATATCGTGACTTCATCCTCTTACCACCATGAAGAAAGTGCTCGCAAAATTCAAACTAAGAAGACCTTTGATGTCTCAGGCCACTGCGGTGGGGCTCACCAATGACGTTGTCCTTCGAGATGAAAGTTCCCCAAACATTGAGGAGGACAGGTTCGCCAACACAATTCTCGTCCTTTCCGCGATCAATAACATTTAATGTGACAGGATAAACGCTCCCTCAACTCAGCTTTCGCAAGGAAATGCATCTCAGCAAGTTACCCCAAACATCTTGATGCCTCAGGGCAGTGCGATGAGATCTATTATTCAAGATGAAAGTTCCCAACAAATCGTGGATGATAGGTGTGATGCGCGAACATAACTCTCACCCATTCTGCAACCATTGATAACATTTAATGTGGCAGGATAAATACTCCCTCAACTAAAGTTTCCCAAGTAGTCTCACAAGTACAAGCTTCTCCTAGCACGGTTGGAAATGTGCACCAGCAAGCTCAAACCGCACCAGTATCTCTAAGCTTCACTAACGATCGGTGCGCATATGCAACACCCACATTTCATGGTAATCATCGATAACACATAACATTCTAGGCCATACACATCACTATCCCAGGGTCTGCAACTACCACCTCTGCCTGGTAAGGTGACAGTGTTTGACAGTGCTTCGTGTGTTGCAATTCAAGGCTCAGCTGTCACCACTGTTGGCCGTGACTACCACATCAATCACAACACTTTCAGTGATATGGATGGAAAACTTCTGGATCTGAAGCCAACTGACATTGCTAGCCAATATAGGCCAAAATGCATGGAAGGAACTAGAACAGAGCTCTTTGGGCAGATTGATACATGGTTGACTGATTTTGGTTTGTGCATTCAAGAGGTTGCAACTTCATAATTCTGCTTACCATCCCTATCATTATATCCTAGGTCCTGATACTCCAAACATCATGTGGATTACTGGCAGTCCAGGTTCTGGAAAGTCTGCCATTGCCTCTAGCTTGGTCTCAAAATTGTCTACTCAAAAAAGATTGGGTGGCTGGTATTTTTTTAGGAGAGGAAATACCACTTTCACTGATCCTGCTGCTGTTTGGTGCACTGTGGCTTATGATCTTGCCAAATATAACCCTAGGTTGAAAAGTAGCATTGTAGAAATCTTGAATCAACCTGGATTCAGATTGGATGATATTGAATTCCATTTTGAAACCCTAATCTCTGGTCCTTTAGCTATTCATGAAAAAATCTTGGCTGGTTCACTGCCTGTAATTGTCTTTGATGCTCTAGATGAGTGTGAGCTGGATTTAGCCCAGAATTCTCAGACTAAAGCATTTCTGAAAACACTCACACTGTGGTCAAATCTTCCAAAATGCTTCAAGCTCTTAGTGACAGGTAGACCTGGATATGAGCCTGATGAATTTCAAGATAAGAAGATATGCTTGAAAATAGTGCTAGAGACAGGAGCTGCTGCCTCTCCAGCAACTACTCAAGATATATACCTCTTTTTTCAGGAAAGTTTTAAACAGCTTTCTGGAAAAATCATGCTAAAACCTTCTGAGGATGATTTGCAAAGGTTGACCAGCCAAGCAGTTGGATTATTCATATGGGCTACTACTGCTATTGATTTCATCACTAAAAAAGATGAACAACTGCCTAGATCTAAGCTAGCATTAATTCTGCCAAGAAAAACACAACATCCAAGCTCCAATGTGGACATTCTATATTCTCAAATCTTGCATTCTGAGTTTTCAGAATGGGGATGTAGGCAGAAAGTTTTGAGAGATATTCTTGGAACCATCCTCTTGGCCAAAGTACCTCTGCATGTGGATGATATCAAATATTTCCAAAGAGAACAAAATGATGATCTGAATGATACCATTAAAATAACTCTGCATAGTCTTTCTTCAGTCTTGGCTGTCACAGAGGGCAAGATCTACTTTCAGCACTTAACATTTTATGAATTTATGATGGAAAGATGTGAGATGAATGACAGGATTAAGAAGCAGCATAGTCAGAAGATAATGGCAGCTTGTCTGCAGATCTTAAATTCCAGCCTAAAATTTAATATCTGTGGATTGAAGACATCTCATGTGAAAAATGATGAGATAAAGGATTTGGTAGCAGTGGTGAATAGATATGTGCCTACTCATCTACAGTATGCCTGTGAATTTTGGAATATGCACTTACATGATGTTGTATATCAAGGGGTTTGGAATGAAGAACTGGGCATGGAACTGGAAACTTTTTTTGAGAATAAATTCTTATATTGGCTCAAAGCTATGAGCTTGACTGGAAAAATTTCACAAGCCCAGACAGGGATGAAAATAACTGCTTATTGTATTAAGGTAAATGCTTTCTTTCTGAAATTTGATATTCTAACATTTTTTTCATTTAGACTTTAAACCAGGAAGTGTATGAATTTGCAAAAGATGCTGCAAGATTTATTGCTAATTACCACACTCCAATTGCAGAAAGTGCACCACATATTTACCTATCAGCAATGCCATTTGCACCAAAAAGATCAATTATCAAGAAGCATTATGAGAGACACTTTTTAAATGGCCTGACTGTGAGGCAGGGGCAGGATGATGACTGGCCATCCCTGATTAATATCTGGAAAGAGCATTCAAATATAGTGTCATCTGTTGCATTCTCTCTTGATGGAAAGAAGGTGGTCTCTGGCTCATATGATAAAACAATCAGAATCTGGGATGCAGAAACTGGCAAGACTATAGCTGGCCCCTTTCAAGGGCATTCATCCCTGGTGACATCTGTTGGATTCTCTTCTGATGGAAAGCAGGTGGTCTCTGGCTCATATGATAAAACAATCAGAATCTGGGATGCTGAAACTGGAAAGATCATAGCTGGTCCTTTTCAAGGGCATTCACATTCAGTAACATCTGTTGGATTCTCTCCTGATGGAAAACAGGTGGTCTCAGGCTCACATGATCAAACAATCAAAATCTGGGATGCTGAAACTGGCAAGATCATAGCTGGTCCCTTTCAAGGGCATTCACATTCAGTGACATCTGTTGGATTCTCTCCTGATGAAAAGCAGGTGGTCTCAGGCTCATATGATCAAACAATCAGAATCTGGGATGCTGAAACTGGAAAGATCATAGCTGGTCCTTTTCATGGGCACTCACATTCAATGACATCTGTTGAATTCTCTTCTGATGGAAAGCAGGTGGTCTCTGGCTCACATGACCAAACAATCAGAATATGGGATATTGAAGCTGGCCAGACCATAGCTGGTCCCTTTCAAGGGCATTTGCATTCAGTGAT
>JASFDH010001647.1:0-13816 GCA_036937195.1 Nidularia pulvinata
GAGTCTGCAGCGTCTGCAGTGCCTGCAGAGTCTTCCGGTATCCCAGATCCGAAGACACAGGCCGCTCCCACTGTTATTTAAAGTAGTATTATCATAACAAAGCTTCAGATGAAGAGCTTTTCCTTTAGTATACGATTTGTGGGCTTCTTATTATGCTGGACAGTGTAACGATATATGACTGTTTTTACCTGTACTCGATATGTAGTCACATAAGGACAATCGATTTCAAGATGTCGTCCGGAAGCAAACAGCCTGAACGCTTCATAGTGCTACCAAACGCGGTAACGCCATTACTAAATTCGGATTGTTACAATGTGTCCCAGGTGTCCTATTCATGCACTAAGGGCGCTGCATGCACAATCCCGCGCATATCGCCATGCATACGCGATACGATGTCAATGGGCTGTGGATTTATCACCATCTTGCCGTATAATATTCGGCCTTACGAACATTTATGTTTACGATGAGTATACTGGCTTGCCTACCGCACCGATGGTAGTAGGATGTGTATTATCGGCCGTCATTCTTCGCTGCTGGTCAACCGACATGCGTCTCCAACTGTATACAGAACTTCTCCGGATGTCCCATGTGCCAGACACTGAACATAGCTAACTATCGTATAGTTATAAATGTGTTGCGGGCTATGATCCGAGCACTACTGTTTATCGGCCGATAATTCTGCTTATCGTGCACATAAAAGCCGTAAATACGTATGGCACTAAGGCGGTATACTGATTCATGACAACGGCTCACTATGTCTTCCACTAAACATTCGACAAACTCTGATTCTGTTGATGCGTCTGGATGGTCCGCGTCGCAGTACAATCAGAACGCATCTTTTGTTTACTCCTCAGCTTTCACGGCTCCTGTCCTCGGGCTTCTTGCCGCACGGCCTGGGGAGCGTGTATTGGACTTGGGTTGCGGAAGCGGCGAAGTATCTCTCGAGATCGAAAAAATCGTGAAGCATCGTGAGGGTGGTCTGGTGGTAGGTACTGACTTCAGTGAAAGCATGGTGAGTAAGCGTAGCATGGAGGGATACCACAGAGCCTGATAATATGTTTTGCGCACCAATAGATTGAGAAGGCGAAAGCAAACGGCCTCGAACATGTATTCCTGTGTGATGCGCAAGTACTTGAGCTACCAAGTAGTATCGCGACCGTGTCGGAAAAATTCGACGCTGTTTTCAGCAATGCCGCTTTGCATTGGTGCAAACGCGACCCTGCCGGCGTGCTTGAAGGTGTTCGTAAGGTCTTGAAACCAGGGGGTCGGTTCGCCGCTGAAATGGGAGGGTTCATGAACTGCATCGGTAATTGTTAATTGGGGTATAGTTTACTTACGTTGCACTTCTAACAAGATTCTATCCCATCTTCAGGTGTTAGATCGGCTTTGCACGAAGCCGTTCGAAGGCGAGGGCAGAATCCTTATGAAGTCGATCCCTGGTACTTCCCATCAATGGAAGATTACGTGAAAGTAGGCCATTTGTCCTCTGATGGACGGAATCGAGGATGCTGATAACAAACATCAGCTATTGGTGACTGCAGGCTTTGAGCCTACCCATATTTCCTTGACACCACGAGTTACGCCCCTTCCTACAGGGATTCGTGGCTGGGTCCAGACCTTCGCTCGTACTTCTATTTTACAGAACTTTTCTGACAAGGAAGCAGAAGAGATCATGAGAGAAGTAGAAGACAAGCTCCGCGTAGACTGTCAGGATGGTGCAGGGAAATGGGCTATGATGTATATGAGATTGCGGTTCTGCGCTGTCCTGAAATAGAATGGGACATACTTTCGCATTTATAGTTATAGCTCTTCCCGCGAAATATTTCTGTATATTTCAAACTATACCGTACAGGAATATCCTCGTTTATATCGTGAATAGCACCCGAATTCGACCCATTCCGAGTCGTTGCCGTGTCGATATTTGCCGATGTCGCAGTCCACATAGTGTCCCAAAAGCTATCGTAGATTCTCTTTCAACATACGTGCCTTGAGATGACCGGGTCCACTGTGAGTAAGTAGGTGCCAATGTGTAGCTTATGACTGCCGAATCCGACAACACCCAACGTGTGCTTTCGTAGCAGAGAATATCTTGTTTGATGATGGCAAGCACGGGATACTATTATTCCGGCATAACCGTAGCATTGACATGAGAGTTAACAGAAGGCTTCACAGGGCTTTACTTGAGCGACGTTCTAGGATGAGAACGTTTGGATTGACCGTCGCGGCCAAGCCGGGTATCCGTGGTAGTGGTCGGACCAGAGCCGGTCCCCAATCATGAAGCAGATTTGCCACGTGGCTTCCCCAGGTTCCTCTACTGACAACGCTCATAATGCAGGGGAACTAATCTTGGTCTCTACTCGCTTTCTTGTCCCCTTCTCTTTGTCTTCCCTCCTCGCTTCCCAATAATGTCTCTGCGACACGCGATGACGAGGACTACGCTGCATTCGAGTCCCGGAGTTGCCCACATCTCTTCAGGGCCCGGGACGGACACCCGTAGTTCCGACCGATCCGTCGATGTGGGCATGAAGCTCTCGCAGATAGCACCTGCACTTGTCGACATGTATTCGGTACGTCCTACGCGTTATTCTGTCGACATAGTCTAATATTCTGCTTGCAGGTACTATCCATGGTGTTTGGTGGTTGTTGCATGTACGCCTTTGTTCCTGATGCTACCGCGGATATAATTAAGCTGTGGATGCAGGAATGTATGGGCTTATGAACAACTGTTAATAATGAACCCTGGCATCGGTATATTTTCCCGCTGAATCTCATTATATGTTGCGTTCAACCGATGTTCCCCTCCAAGGTTCCGCCCTTACATTTTCCCAAATGTTATTCATCACTGCCCAATCCTTACCCAGTTTTCTTTCGTTCTCTTCGGGACTTCCTCGACTCAAACCTAGACAAGTCCCTTTGATGCAATGGCTTCTTCAGGTTGCTGTTCTAACTGCAGGCTCGTTGTTGAACAATTGGGCCTTCGCGTATAAGGTTCCTTTGACGATTCAGATCGTTTTCCGCTCAGCCGGTAAGAGCACATGAACTCGAAGTCTTCCCACTTTCTCAACTTAATCATCAATCTGCAGGACTAGCAGTATCTATGCTTTTTGGATATCTTTTCCTGAGGAAGCATTATACCTTGATTCAGCTTGTAAGACCTGCCATTCTTGCACGTATGGCGATAATATAGCTGAGGAAACTAGGGATCTGTCACCATTGTGACAGTTGGCGTTATTCTGGCAACGCTCTCCAGACCCAGTAACTCCTCTACTCTCACGCCGTTGCAGACGTCTGAGGATACCAAGAAATATACCATTGGCATTACTATGCTAGTCCTATCCTTATTCTGCACCGGATTATTGGGTCTATTGCAAGAGCGCACTTACAGGAAGTATGGGCCCTGTTGGAAGGAAGCCGTATTCTACACCGTATGTGCATTAAGCTTGCCCTGGCCTTGTTCCACTACGCTGACATTCTTGATTAAGCACTCACTTTCACTGCCGGTATTCATTTTTCTGAGATCGGATATTCAACGTGGTATTAGCAGCCTGTCAAACCCTAGCTCAACATCATCGAGTGCTGCATACCTGGTAATGTTTGCGAATCTGGTATCCCAACTGATATGTGTTTCTGGGGTCAATCGATTGTCTTCAGTATGTTAACCATATCTTGGCTGTTTGATCCTCAACTTACTAAGTTTTCATAATCCAGCAAGTGTCTTCGGTCTCAACAAACATAGCTTTGACAGCAAGGAAGGCACTCAGCCTTTGCTTCAGTGTGTGGTGGTTTGGAAATAACTGGAATGCACAACTGGGCGTAGGTGCCACGATGGTATTTATAGGCAGTCTTCTGTACACTATAGGTGGTAAAAATGAAGAAAAACGAGAGTAATTACTAGTTGTGTGCTGTCTCGTCTGAAGCAAAATAGACTAAGGTTCGAAGGTAATTGGAAATGACGTCCGTTCATGAAATGTACAAATTGTGTGATAATCGCCATTAGTGTCTACAGTTCTGCTTTCTATGATTTATTCGGAAAATGTATGCTACAAGTTAGGTCATAGGCTTTGCACTACACGGAGGCCCTTTTCCCCGGTGATTGGCCATAGGATAGAGATTCGGAATCGTCGAAGTGGACTTCTGTTCGTACTTCTCTTCGGACGTGTAATTGAATGGCATTATCGTTGGACTGCGCAAAGTTGGTTTTTCCGGTCTCGTGTGTGGTATCGAAATCGTCCTACAGGACACAAGATTAGCAAGGAGCCACCCTATCATGATTAGCAAGGCTAACGCTTACGCCTACAGTAGTCGATCCATTGAGCATGACCCTCAGCGCTTGACGTGCCAGAAGAGTATCCATTAGAGTCTGAAAATATAGATTAGGCTTCTGATTAGCAATTTGAAGATCACAATCATTCTTACATTAGTATAGACACGACTCATAGGAATTCCAAACATGGCAAAAAAGTACGTGTCTGGTTTCCCGAGAAAGAAACCAAGTGACAAAATGGCGAAGATGCTGCTAATCAAACCTAATTTAATTCACTGTTTTAGTTTATCATTCAAAATGGCGAATAAGATCTTGGCTAAACACACCAATTTGTAAAGATGCCCTGATAAGACGATTTATGACTGTGTCGGATTTCTCAAAACCCGTTCGGGATTTCGAAAGAGAATACAGGAGTACAACTGTGTGGCAGCCACAAACAAAATGAGAAGATGTTCTAAGCATGACAACAAAATATACGAACCAAATATAACAAGGTCCACGCTCACTTCTAGGCAAAGCCAGGGCGTTAGAAACCGACTTAGTGCCGGGAGCTCAGTGACGCTGAGGAAATATTGCAACAGAGGAAGTCAAGACACGGCACCTCCGTAGACTGGGGAAAAGATCACACACGTCGTCGTTGACCAAGATTTCACCCCGCATATTATCCCGAGTATGAAAGTCGCAGAAGCCAAGACAAGAATGAAGTAGTATGCAACCTGTCGTTTCGTAAGGCGAAATATGCTGTTACTGCCAGTAAGCATTGCAGTCCGAACCTGACACACATGACTCACCGATATGCCATAAAAATCTGAGTCAAGTATGCTGTAATAGCCGTAGCGATAACGGTGAATGGATACGGCCAGACAGATTCTATGGGACTTAGATGTCACTTATACTCGTAATTTTGAAAGGTTAGACCATGGGACTTACGAAACAGGGAAAGTGGATTAGCGTAATTCTCTACGCTAAATATGAAGGAGGTTCAGCTGACGGGTAAGTTTCAGAGGACTATCACTTACGCATAGACCCACGCCATGTAGATTACACTGCTATGATCAACAACAGAATCTCCTTTTAAAATCGGCAACATACGCAGCGCTGTGGAAAGTGTCCAGGCAGAATAAAACCAGGACTGTGATCCTTCACAGTGAAGTTAGCGACGTATGTATGAAATTCGAAGCCTGCAGACCTAATCCACAAAGGGTCGCTGAACTCTGAAAATATTGGTAAGTATATTTATTTATCGAGGGTGAAAACGAGGAACACAGTCAACCGACTTACTAGTGTTGTAGTATGACGCATATTGGAATGTCACGATCCCATAGAGAAATGTGTTGACTTGAGATAAAAACAGAAGTTCCGTCAATCGTCCAAATGATAATGAAGGCGGAAACTACGGCACACACAAAATATACCAATGACAAGAGCCCCTATGGAAATAAATTTCAGGATCGACGTATTTATGGATAATAATAGGGATCGTAGATGAGCTCACCTAAATTCGTGTCAAAAACGCCCATTGTTATTCTCGAGAAAGTAGTCCAGGTAAAATTCAAGGGACCCTCTCTGCCTCCCTCTTATATCGCGCGTCGTCTTGTACCTACATGTATAATCAGTCTGATGCAGTTGGGGTCGAGCTCACGAGAGAGTCAGGTCCACCAATTGATATTGGGGCCTGTATCAGACGAACTGACCACCTTACCGCCACCGCCGTTACTCGGCTTATCAAAAAGCTTTGAAGAATGAAAGCTAAACTGCGCGGCTAGTTCTTGACTCGACGACAACCCCTATGTAGGAACGTTTGAGCATCGTCAAAGGCACGATTAGTTGGATACATACCTGCGATTCGAGCCCAGAGATTAGAAGGAAGTCCTAGTGACGATCAGTTTTAAAGGGAGGTAGAAACCAAGGGATGAAGACCCTCTTAACTACCGATGAGGGTAGGTGTAAGCGTGAGATACTGGTGAATAGACTCGGCCATGAAGACACGTTTGCAACGCATACCTATATCTCAGCGCAGCCGATTTAAACATACATATAATCCGCGGCCCCGTCGGCAGCACATATAGAAATATAAGGAACCTCAGTATGTAAATGTCAAGGTATGGCTGGGAGGCATATTGGGTCCGAAGGTTTCAAGAAAGAGCTCAACAATGAACAAACTCGAGGCATTCCTCAAAGGAGGTGGGTTGCCGGATATCGAGGCATCCTCGAAATAGATAGCAACAGGTCAAAGAGAATTAAGGGTCGTTTAGAATGCATATCTAGGATCATCATCCGATTCAAATTTCAATTGTTACCTGGACGTCCGAGTCGAGCCCGAGAGACGAAAGTATGTTTTATAAATAGGTCGTTGTCCTGTTTATCTGAAGACTGATAACCAAACAATCGCGGTAACGCCACTTAGTAGTTTGGGCGCCTTACCAAGGTCCGGTTTTCCGAAGAGATGTCGGCCCTGCAGTGAAGGTTCAAGGCAAGGCACAGGGTCATTTGTCGGTATTTCGGTATCTCAGAGCGTTGAGGAGAGAAAGCTGCGCATCTGATATACATGACATCAGGTAATCCGATGCGGACGAAGAGAAGCTTTCGAAGCAAGATATCAATATAGCACAACCAAATTTGAGGCGAACTTTGCTCTGGATCTTCGTCAGTGGAGAGTTGCGGACGCTATTGGAGTGATAAGGATAGGATAATCGATCATCAAGTAGTAGATTTGGACCATGGGAAGGCTATTGAGGAGCTGGCCATGAGAGCCCGCACTATATGCATGAGCGTTGTGGTGTAAGAGCGTCGTGGTTCTGAAGGTTAACGTTGAACTTGAGATTGATATGGAGAAGGATTTGCCGTTTTGGGTTACGTAACACGCAGTTAATCATTCCGCTCAACTCCGTGACTTGAGCCATCTCGGATGCTTTTCCTGCTTCTTGTACGTACCGTCGGACCTTGGCAGCTTGGTCCAGAATTACAATACCTGGCACCGTGTAAAGCGAATCATGCCTCTGGTCTGACCACATACCCCCATCACAGACCCAAGCAGTTACCCCTCCGCAATCTTCCTCAACTTCGTCCTCAATGTCGACAGTGGTCGTAGCGCACGCGACCACATCTTACGATGATTCTTGTGGTACAGAAACCACCCCGTTAATGCGTGGCTCACCCACGCACCAAGGTTTTGTTCGGTCGTACGTCGGTGCACAATCCAAACGTCGCTCTCGAGGGAAGAATAGCTGCAAAGTAGCTAAATGCCTTGATAGCTCGCAACAGGCGGGCACATCCTCATCATACTTGGATTCTCGAGCCGAAGGAGGAGAGTGGGAGCGTGATTTTGAGGGACACTCTTCGGGGTCTTCACCTACGAGATTTGGGGCTTCATTCCAGGGGATAGACGACGACAGCGATAGTGAGGCTTGGGAAGATGAACCCGTCGGTCCTAAAGTAGCGGGAAGTGCTGAGCCACCGCGACCTACATTGCGCTCCAGACTGAAAATCCCCATCCTGGAAGGTGTCTCTTTGACCCTACACAACTCTGGTAGCGTTGCGCGAGATCATCTAGCTTCCGAAAGGACATTCTTGGCGTATATGAGGACTAGCTTGGCTGTTGCTTCATCCGGTGTCGGTAAGTGTTTTGATCGTTACCTCGTTTTCGTTTTCGTCGCATGTCGCTGCTTGTTGCAATCCCTGGCTATATACATGTTACTTATCAACAGGCTGACTTCACCAACAGCTCTCGTCCAGCTTTTCACCGCCGCGTCCGTGGTAGCTCCATCAGGTGCCCATAGACTTCACGCTTACGTTCGCCCTTTAGGGGCTGCTACCGTATCTTTAGGTCTCGTTGTTCTTTTTATCGGTTCGTTCTCGTAAACATCCTCGCTAAGGATAACTTTTATCTCACGATACTTTTATCTAGGTGCCACGCGCTATTTCAGTGTACAAGCCGCACTTACGAAAGGAAAATTCCCTGTTGCACGATTTGCTACCGGCTTCGTCGCGTTCGCACTGTCTGCACTAGTCACTGCGACTTTTGCGATCCTAGTCGCTGGGAAGTTGGAACCGAAAAGAAATGGGCCTTAACGGGTTTCATGACAGTAATGTCATCTTTTATGGACTTTTTTTTGGGATAGTTTGCAAGCAATGTACTTATATCTTCAAAAGCAACGATACCATGGATTTTTCGACTTGACGACTACTACTCGTTTAAGAGCCTTGGAATGAATCAGACGGGAAGTATTTACGTCCTTACTCCTGTCTCCACGTACGCAGTGCCCAGGTCAAGTGAACCTGCCAAGTTGGATGCCTGATGTCGCTGCCGCTGCTTCTTGGCAATGTCAGGTGCGACGCGTTTATCATCACGTGTGCACGTCGGTCTATTTCTGATGCGAAGCGCCAGAGACGTTCTTACACTAACGACCAGGATACCACCCCTGCCCTCCGTGGCATAACCTTCAAAATGCCCGCCGAACGACGTAAACGAACGAAGTTGAACCCTACAGTTAGCAATCAGAAAAACACTTCAAATTCGCCTAAGTGGATCCAGAAATCTGTTGCGCCACTTGTTCGTATTCGTATTGATGCCGGTCCTTGCCGGGTGTTTGTCTCATCTCTGGATACGTGCAGAACAGACGAACATCGTCGCCGTGGTTGATATTCTCTCTTGCAATAATCGGCGCTGGGCTATTGGCTACGTATTACTACTGGTATGGCCGGCATATACCGAGACAAAGCGTGCTGGAGACATCGAACGGGGAAATGTTCGTGGTTGTTGACCTTCCAGGGAAAGGCAAGGGCATTGTAGCCGCCAGGGATATTGCAGTATGTGCAAAGTTCCATTGTAAGAATCCTTTGTGAATTTATTGCATTTAGCAAGGAGAGCTTGTGATTCGTGAAAAACCACTCTTCGTGGTTCCTCAACAGAGTAATTCTATCGATGCTGTCTCAAGAGTACAATGCTAACACGTGTTTCTGGCAGTCAACGTCTCTCCGACCGCCCTCATCTCTCAATTGCTATCTAATGTGAGCCTTGCAGGACAAGAAGCCTTCCTCAACCTTTCGTATATCAACTTTCCGAAACATCTGGATCCCAGCGAGCATCCTGAGGAAGTGGCCCTAGCTATCTTTCAAACCAATGCAGTCGCTGCTGGAGAGAGCGTCGGCATTTTTCCCGGTATGGCACGACTTAACCATGGGTGTTCAGCAGCATTCAATGTCGTGTATACGTGGAGGCAGAAGGAAGGAGCGTTGGTGATTCATGCGTTGAAAAATATTCGCAAAGGAGAAGTCAGCATGTCATAACCCCTCGTATGCCCGCTGTTTTGCTGACGTGCCATTTCGTTCAGGAACTGTTGACGACATATCTGGATACTAAACGGCCCCGGGACCAACGTCGGTACGGCTGTTCCGTCTGCTATACTGGCTTATCCTCTAACTTGGATTGTGTGCCGTGAAGAGCGTACTTAGCAGAACGCTATGGCTTCCATTGCACTTGCAGTGTTTGCTCACTCCCGGCAGAGCAATCGCGCGCCTCTGATGCTAGATTGTCGGCCATCTCGGGTGCTTATGATCGATTCAAACTGTGGGGTGAGCGTCAAATCGGGGGCACCGAGGCGATTAGTATCGTCAGACGCATCTGGAAGCTGGAGGACGAGGAAGGGTACTGGAGTGAGCGGGGGCAGCTTGCAGCCGATGCTGCCTGGGTATCTGCATCCCATTCAGAGTGAGTGTGCTGGTTCAATTTTTTACCGCTGGAGCGTCCGAGTCGGTCCCCGGATGATGTGGTTCTAACTTCTGTCACGATGGCATCTTGTGCTGACGATCTGTTTGTCAGTGCGAAGGCCACGCGTGAGTGGGCGCAAAGGGCGCTTGAATGGTATACGCATGAACTTGGAAGCGATAGCGAGCAGGCAGAAAAAATGCAGAAGATCATTGCGCAACCGGAGAGTCACCGTGCGTGGGGTTCGCGAGAACGTTGGAATGTAGGAGGACCTGAGGTGTGATTCCAGTATCGAGACTAAGTACTATATTCCGATTTGACTCAGGTTATGTAGAATCAAATTAAAATTTCCTGGGTCAACTATACTAAATATCGTCTGTCATTTGACTCATCCCATCAGGTACAGCGCTATCTGCAAGAGACATTATAGAACATTGTGGGTTCACTGCGGTCCCCATTAAGAAGCATAGCACTAGAATGCTCTGGAGCTGAAGTAAGCCTCACTGTGAGAGATGCGGCCGTTGAGAGGAATGGCGCCGCCGGGCACATTGACGGGCGCAGTGTGAGAAATTTCCGAAAGAGGGGACAATTGATCCGAATGGCAGCCGAGGACCAAAAAAAATGCCGGATTAGGACAGATCTGCATTGCCGGTTGACCTGAGTACTTGGCCCACACTCAGCCACGTCCTCTTGCGTCCGACTCTGGTCCGACTTGCTCAACTAACTCTTCTTTCTTCTCCTGGCGCTCCTTTCTCCATAACCTTATCAGCGCACAGTCTTTCTAGCTTGAGCTAGTATTACCCTCACATCGGTATATTCTTACTCTCCTTCTTTCCATGACCGTCTCCAATCGTACCACCTTTTCCTCAGCGCTTCCCCTTGCCCTTTCTACATCGGCAATGGCGGCAAGCTCATCCTCAGATGTCCTCGTTCTTGTCATAGGCGTTGTCCTCGCCGCCGCCTATCTCTTCCGTGACCAGCTCTTTGCTGCGTCCAAACCCAAGGTAGCACCTGTTCTCGCTACCAAAGGCGCCAATGGCTCTGGAAACCCCCGTGATTTCATCGCTAAGATGAAGGAGAGTGTAAGTCTATCTTTTTCTCTCTTTTCATTGGACTGCGCTCACCGGTCCTGTGACTCAGAAAAAACGCATCGTGATATTCTACGGTTCGCAAACCGGTACAGCAGAAGAATACGCCATTCGTCTTGCCAAGGAAGCCAAAACCAAGTTCGGGCTCGCCTCGCTCGTCTGTGATCCCGAAGAATATGATTTCGAGAATCTCGACCAGCTTCCTGAGGACTGCGCTGCCTTCTTTGTAATGGCTACCTATGGAGAGGGAGAACCCACCGATAACGCAGTACAACTGATGCAGAACCTCCAGGACGAGTCGTTCGAGTTCAGCGGTGGAGAGCGCAAGCTGGAAGGCCTCAAATACGTTGTCTTCGGTCTTGGTAACAAAACATATGAGCACTATAATTCTATCGGCCGTGAGGTAGATGCTCAATTGACCAAGATGGGAGCTATCCGGATTGGCGAGCGTGGAGAGGGCGATGACGACAAAAGCATGGAAGAAGATTACCTAGAGTGGAAGGACGGCATGTGGGATGCTTTCGCTACTGCTATGGGAGTCGAGGAAGGTCAAGGTGGTGATACCCCCGACTTCGTTGTACGCGAACTGGAATCCCATCCCCCTGAAAAGGTGTACCTTGGTGAGTTGGTTTTTTGATATCTCACATGCCTCTCGTAATAACGATTTCTGTAGGTGAGCATTCGGCCCGCGCACTTACGAAGACCAAAGGCATCCATGACGCGAAGAACCCCTTCCCTGCACCTATTTCTCACGCTCGGGAACTTTTCCAGGCCGCTGCTGACCGGAACTGCGTGCACGTTGAGTTGAACACTGAGGGATCTGGAATTACCTACCAACATGGCGACCACGTCGGTGTCTGGCCATCTAATCCCGATGTCGAGGTTGACCGTCTTCTTTGCGCTCTCGGACTATACCACAAGAAGGACGCTATTATCGATGTCGAGTCCCTCGACCCCGCATTAGCTAAAGTTCCCTTCCCCATTCCTACCACCTATGCTACGGTCCTCCGCCACTACATTGATATTAGTGCCGTGGCAGGTCGTCAGATCCTGGGGAATTTGTCTAAATTTGCTCCTTCACCCGAAGCCGAGGCATTCTTGAAGAACCTCAATACCAACAAGGAAGAATACCACACCGTTATCGCAGAAGGTTGCTTGAAAGTTGGCGAAGTTCTCCAGTTCGCCACTGGGAACGACTTGACTGCCGTTCCCACCCCGGAGAACACTACAGCATGGCCTATCCCCTTCGACATCATCGTCTCTGCTATTCCTCGTCTGCAGCCTCGCTACTACTCTATTTCGTCGAGCCCTAAGCTCCACCCTAACTCCGTCCACGTCACCTGCGTCGTGCTCAAATACCAGTCTATCCCCAGTCAGCACGTCCCCGAGAAGTGGGTGTACGGCGTAGGATCTAATTTCTTGCTCAACCTGAAGCACGCTGCAAATGGAGAGACTATTCCTCTTATTAGCGAGGCTGGCGTTGAAAGAGCATCCGTGCCTGCGTATCAAATTGAAGGTCCTCGCGGCGCGTACAAGCTGGAGACTGTTTACAAGGCACCTATCCACGTTAGACGCTCGACCTTCCGCCTTCCCACCAACCCCAAGAGCCCGGTTATTATGATTGGCCCTGGAACTGTAAGTGTCGTATTTCTGGCCTCGTAGTTTCCTCGGTAACATTTTTTCTTACAGGGTGTTGCTCCTTTCCGAGGGTTTGTCCAGGATCGCCTTGCACTTGCTCGTCGATCCATTGAGAAGAATGGCCCTGACGCACTGGCAGACTGGGGTCAGATTACACTCTTTTACGGTTGCCGCAAATCCACGGAGGATTTCCTCTACAAGGACGAGTGGCCACAATATATGGAAGAGCTCCGCGGTAAGTTCACCATGCACACCGCGCTCTCACGCGAGAACTACAAGCCCGACGGCAGCAAGATCTACGTGCAGGACCTTATATGGGAGCAGCGCGAGAAGGTCGCCGACGCCATTCTCAACGGCAAGGGCTTCGTCTACATTTGTGGTGAGGCCAAGAACATGTCGAAGCAGGTCGAGGAGGTGTTGTCCCGCATCCTTGGAGAGGCTAAGGGTGGATCTGCTGAGGTGGAGGGTGCAGCAGAGCTCAAGCTGCTGAAGGAGCGTTCGCGATTGATGCTCGACGTGTGGAGTTGAGCTTTAGGCTCATTGCGTATGTATGGGTCGTGCACGACTTTAACGTCCTTATCTATGTATGATACGCATACTATCTCTTTTTTCAGGTTACTGAACGCATACCTTAACCACCCATCTACATACTACCTTTATATTTTACTACCTAGTACATGGAATATGGGTACCCAGGTCATGCTAGACTTGAACGGAATAGATTTTTTTTGGGCTCTCGGGAGAACGGCAAGCAATGACAAAGTCTGCTTAGGGCCATCAGGGGGAACGGGATGCATCCCGGGCCGGAGGCAACGGAACTCCTGGTCGTGCCCTGGGGAAAACGCGCCTGTGCTCAATTCATCCAGAAAGCATGCTGAGGACCGCGTTGCCGAGGCCGTTCCTGCTTCGCCAGTTGTCAACAAGCTCACCGAAATGGACAACTACGCGTCCAGAAACACACCATGACCCCGCGAAACCGACTGAGGTCCCAGAAGACGTGTCTTCAATACCACCTCCACCCGGGGTTCATATAGGGGATGCCAGTCCTTCACATCCGTCATCCTCTAACTCTAACTCTGCCTCCACTTCTCGACTGGAGCCACCTACCTCCAGGACTCA
>JASFDH010001648.1:0-13808 GCA_036937195.1 Nidularia pulvinata
TGCAGACATTGTCGAACAACCCAAGTCCCAACAGTCAAAAAAGAAGCGGGAGAACAGTTCACCGAATGTTCAAAAGTAAGACGAGGAAGCTCGGCACGCGACTGACAAATTCACACATGGTCAGCACGGCCAGAGCACGGCCCAGGCATCATGACATCTCCGGCATTGGTCACTCTGTCCCCTGTCTGGGAGACGCTTAGAAAGTATCTATGTATATTTATGTCTTTTCTATCTCCACGGCAAACGCAAGTTACAAAGCTGATCCTGCGATGCCGGTGATCCAATCTCATCGCTGCACAATTCCCAACAGCCAACCTCAGAGTGCTGCATAACATGGCATAGGCATATTCATAGAGAAGCAGATGGTATTGTATCTACGCAGAATCCTGCCTCTCCTTTTAGTGTGCAGCTCTCCTGCTCTCCTGGATGATCGTTGAGAGCTCCTCGAGCTTGCGCTTCGAGCGGAGAAGGGTGCCCAGCTATAGTTCCAATACCAATGTATGAGTTCAAAGTACCATAGTAGCACGCAAAAACGCACCCTCTTCTTGGTCAGCTTCCTTGCCTTCTTGTCCTGTAAGCAGCGCGCGTCTGGTGTCAACCCCATGTCTTCTTTCATCCTGCAAAATGACATTACGCACCTTGGAGTTCCTCAACAGCTCCATAACCCGGCGCTCATAAGCGGAGAACCCAGCAACCTCCCGGACAACAGACCGCACAAACTTGGTCTTGGTCGACGTAACACCCTTGCGTTGGCTGGGGCGGACAGCTTTGGGGATGGGGGTGGTGGGATGGCCGTGGTTAAGGCCGTAGCGGAGGTCTACAAACGCACGGAATCACGGAAACGAACGGTCAGCCATCGAACAATTCGTGCAGGAAAACTGAGAACTCACTGGAGCGAACCATTTTCTTGCGTCTTGAGGGGGTCGTTGGTTTCGTCGAGAATATTGCACTGGCACTGACTATCAAAGTAGTCACGTGTAACGCTTGTTCGGTGGCTGGGTCCTGTACAGTTCCATCAAACGTATTCCCACATGCATATCTATCTCAAGTTCGATCTTATCTACGTATCTTATCGCATTCATAGTTCGCATACTGGAGTGAGCCCTGTCTATATACAACATATATACGCCGCATGTTATGGAAGGAAAAGCAGAGAAATAGACGAGATTAACAAACATAACCAAAAAGAATGGGCGCAAAAATGTCCTTCAGTGTGCCGTGCCCGCCCATGCCTCTGTCCTCGGTGCCCACTGCCTCACCATCCTCACCTTACCTTCCCCTGGTGAATATCCCGGAAGCTTAGGGTATTCCTGAGGCGTGCGAGGTGCCCCACTCGATGTTGGCGAGGTGCGCGCAGAGTTAATCGGCGTCGGCGGCCGCAGCGATGGCGCAGAAGCATCTGCACGCCGGATCCCATGGTGCTGTTGTCCCTGCATCGGCGTGCCTCCCTCCTCTTCCTCCTCCTCTTCCTCCTCGTCATCATCGTCTTCACCATCTACAGCATCCTAGTAATATATACAAGTTAGAACACGGTAATATGAATGTTGGCTCCTTAACGCACTGGGTCAAAGTCTTCCATCTGCCTATCCTCGTCTTCCTCTTCCTCCTCATCGTCATATTCATCATCCTCGTCGATCCATCGACCCCTCCAATCGACCATTTCGAGCTCATTCGGGGTCTCGGGGCGCAGGCGCAACCAATGCATCCGTGGCCCACTCTTTGCTCGCTCGCTCACCTTAAAGCCGTAAATTCGAGGTACATAGACGTAACCTGCAGCACGCTTCTGGCCACCATGGGGATTGGGGTTGACAAAGGGAGAATTGCGCGAGCTGTTGCTCCCCGTTGCACTCCTAGGAGATAACGGAGATCCAGATGACGGAGCCTTCCAGAAAGGAGCAGGTGCGAGTTCACGGTAAGTTTGGAAGAAGAGGTGGGCGAATGTCGTTCCAAAGAAGGCCCCTATAAGTTGGAAACATAGAAATGAGACTCCAGAAAAAAGTAGAGATAAAAGATTGGATATACCGTCAACGCCCTGGAAACGGCTGCTGGGTGGCACGTATATGTCATTACAATTAGGGCAGAACAATTTTACTGTGTCAAGCCCTGGCATATCAGAGCGTCCGCACGGCACAACATTGCAACCAACGCAATACACGCGAGGGCAAGAACCAAAGACTCCGGTTTCATATTTCTCGGCCTAAGCAAAGGAGTTACGCGTGAATGTCAGCCGCGAGTGGCAATGGAACACACAAGGATACCACGCACCATTGCCTGTAAACCCACCCGTGTCAAAATAAATCGCTGGTGCACAAGTCCGTAGAGCATCTCAGCAGACGACTCTACAATCGACACATCCGGGATTTTTGAGGTCTCCTCGTCTTCAGGAGGAATAAAGGTAAGTACTACGGCATGAATAGGGCCTACACGAGGGGAACCCACACCTGGTTCAACGTCTAGCACCATTTCCATCGCTTCTTTCCAGAAAGGCACCATTGTGTTCAGTCCAGTCAGATTAAAGTCATCTTCGATAAAGTCTTCCGTGACCTCGCAGAAGTATTCATGTCCAGGCAGTGAACAAAACCAGCTGATCCAAGTGAGGGTTGAAGTGGGCGTGGAAGAGGCTAGAAGATGAAATATTTCAGACCCGGGGTAAGGGAAGATGACGAAAGAATATTATCGCGAAAGCAATGGAGAAACACGCACTGTAACCCTCTTCCTGCTCTTCCGCTTCCTCCATGATCTCGTCGCCCTCGCCAGTCCCACTGATGGCCTCCTCGTCCTCAAGGGTGGCCTGGGAGTCTTCCGGGGGTAAATGCTGTCTTGAGGACATCGAGACACCGGAGATGGTTGGTCGATGGCCTCAAGGATGTTGTCGATGTCGACAAACGTAAAGCACACTTTCCAACTCCGATCGATCTTTCACGTTTACGTTGCAGCGCGACGGCACAGCGTCAAAGACAATCACGCTACCCACGATCTACTGCTTTGTATTGCAATCGTTATACTAATAGAAACCCTGGCAAATTCTAGCATCCAAATCATTATCGAAACGTACATGTTATTCGCTCTCGTATGGACCCTGCCCAAAAGGATGGTCCTAAAATCACAAGAAGTAGCGCTTGGCCCATTAACCAACTTACCAACGCGTATCTAAAGGCATTCCATCCCTTCAAGTCGCGAAGCTCTGCGGCAAATGTACTAATTGTACTCAAACACCCACAGTATCCGTCTATTAATCCTTGCAGAATTACACACGCATGCGGCGACAGTGGTTGAGGTATACCTTGCAGAATGTGAAATGTACCGAGCAGAGCTGTGGCGAAGGAGTTTGCAGTGAGGGTGCCCAAGGGCAAAGCCTTCATACGGCGATTGAGATATAGCGATAAACAATATCTTGTCAATGTCCCCGGGTACGCGAAAAGAAGAGCGGCGGTGGCTTGGCCACGGTAGCTGGAAGGAAGACGAAAATACGCCGGAAATACGGCCGCATAGCTGAGGATGGCAAAGACACTCAAGCTGTACCGGACTTTCCGAGTCGGAAATGATAACGGCGGAAGACGTCGAGCTATAACGGCTGCAATGCTGTATCCACATGACAGGGATCCGAGGGACAATGTCATCGTAAAAACAGACTTTCCAAGGCCGTCTATAAACTGGGAAACGAAAGGATATCAATTGAGAATGCCTGAATTATTAGAAAGTAACTGACGTCACGAAGGCCACTACGATGGAACTGGCTTGCATTAAGCCAGGACTGAAATATATCCAATTGCCAGCTTGAGAACGTAGTAAGTGAGCCACAAAAACCTGTGTTATAGAATAAGAATCCTTCATCGTTCGTAGCAACTAACGTTTCAACCTGTTGTTAAGGCGGTATAGAGAGGCCCATATCTAGACGAGAGCTTCGGTTAGAATTCTCAAGAGAATCAAGGGATCCGAATACGTACAATTGCCCTAGTGGTTCCTTCAACCTAAGACCAAAGCCCATGATAAAGCAACCAAGTGCTTGCACATAAGCTAACGGGAAGATGCATTCCCCGTCATATGTCGTCAATGCCACCAGCCCCAGCCTAGCAAGAACACCAAAAATCGAAGCAGGAGCAAGGAGAGCCAGAACCGGAAAGGAGAGGGGGTGATAGACTTTTGAGGGCCGAATGCCCTCGTTGGTACTTGGGGGTCTGTCAATGTTCTCTGCTGCCTCTGTAACAGGCGCATCTTGGACAGAAGAGTCCTGCGTCGCAGTCGTGACATTCTTCACGGATTGAAAATCGGACGGCTGCTCGATGGCTTCTGTAGCCTTTTTCTGAAGGTCTTCAACAGAAGAGCGGATAGATAACTCTGTAGATTGTAGCATCTGGCCATCTTCTGGAACACCATCCACTTTGGATTTCTTCATGAGCCAGCGCTTAAGCTTCAGCGGCTGGAGATCTGTGTCATGGATAGTAGGTTAGTATCGCGTCTCCGTTGAGTTTCCGTGAAAGGGTTCTTGAACAGCCACCGATCACAATCCTGAGCTGTTCACTATTTATAGAAGAGCAAACAACCTTTTGAGTATGAAGCTGGTGTGAACTACGCGAGGTCTCGAGAACTACTTAGCTGTAATAAAATATATTTACTCATCAACTTCCAGGAGAAACCGACTTACTCGCAACCCTCAAATTCCAGTATTTGATTCACATTATAAATCACATGTATGTTGTCACTAAACGAATTTTTTTCGATTCCGGCCATGATTGACAGTGGGAGTGCCTTTCACATAGTCCGAACGTGTGGTAATAAAATCCAGTCAACTGGAATTTCTAGGCTGATCACATCGTCTTAACATTCTGTCACGACAATCGGGTCCGCGCGCAGCTATACTGCGTTTAGCAACATTTTCACAAGTATACTGTCTCTCCAGCCTCCAGGTGCGCCGAATGATGGAACCTTCGTTGAAGTTAGAACCATTGGTACATGAGACTGTATATATTTTTAGCGCTTATAATATTCGTTCCCTCGTTTTTTTAACTGCTAAGGAGCATGCATTCAGCTTTCTAACCGAGGAGAAATGGCACTTGCGCACCATCCATAATCCGACAAGAGTTACGTAGTCCATGGCTCTGTCGAGATCAAACTTCTCACCGGCCTATCTTGCAATGGAGTATCTTCTCCGTAGCTGGCAGCTTCTTCTCGTTACTACTGCGGACAAGCATGCTGCGCGACGTTATCTTGGGCGAATCATGTTGAGATCGTTTGAACTTGTATCTCACAAATCCCTTGCAATGGGCCTTCCCTTCCCCCTGGGTTTGCCTGGATATCTTGTAATGTGGACTGTTCGATGTCATCAGACCCGCAGCTGTACCTCATGTTACTTCATTTGTTACAGAGGATACAAGTTAGCTATGTATTATGCTGAGTGATCTGGGGCTTAGTTGGAATTGCAAAATACTTACTTGATTAGCACGTGCGGTTCCTTCCTCAGAAGTACTACCGCCAGTACGGGGGTATATTTGCAGACAAAATTGCAGGCCTTGGAGGTTTAAGTTTGTGTGATTCGGAAACCTCGCGTCGGGGAATCGGAATGCCGGACATCACTTCAGGATGAGTCGGCAGCGCACGAAAGTGCGACACCATACATATGTCACCTATAGACACTTTTCGGAAGCAGAACTAAAGTGTCGTAAGATCAATGTTCTGAATTTCAAGCTAAAGCCACTGTAACAGCATATAGCTTATGAGCCGGATATGATTGACTGCCATGCCGTGAGATTCTAGAAACCGGTCATTAAGGATTCGAAGTTGAAGTCTGGCAATTACAGAAAGGAATCCAGCCGAAGCTAGAACGAGTATCGAGGCTTTGAAATTTGAAGTGAAGCTTTGGAGAACAACAGGACTGAGCAGGAAGAATAGCATATTAATGTAGAGCATTATAGGAGAGTAACTCTAGAAAAATAAATTGCCAGTCCGCAGCGTAAAGAGCAGAATACAACATGAACCGTACGTATTTAATCATCCCAAAGAATCGCGTTCGTTCCCACCAAACGAATGGCGGAGTCATGTCAGAAAGAAGCGAAGCTCACTCCCGTCTATGCACCACGAAGGAGCACAGGAGAAGCATTATATCCTTCATCTGCGTACAGAGTAGTCTGGGTCCTCGCCATTAGGCCAGTCAACGTCGAGCACTTGTTACCGGCCTTGGTTGTAGATAGACCGTGTTGTAAGATGAAGAAAATAAAACGAAGAAACAACCGAGGTATAGGCGTTTGTTCAGGGCCGGTGTTTATGATGTGACCCGTCACGCTCGTTGGTTCCTGTTCACGTACACACGCTTACATTTACGGATCAGTGCACTTGTCTGTTGAATATAACAAATCTCATTCTCCAATGGGGCACCCACTACTCTCTTTACGAGATCCCTGAGGGAGGCGCCTAGTCGTTCCATATCACACCTTAATATCTCATATCGATTCATTTGCGCCCCCCGTCAAAGCCCATTAAACTCTATCCTCTTCCTCATATTCGCCCACGGGAACACGCTCGTTTTGAAGTGCTATCCTACCCTCCTCGTCACTGAAGATAGACATACGCATAATGCGACCCACCTCTGCAATCCCAGACTTTTATTACTTCTGTTTTGCGGCCTATGAGCCATTTCTGACTACGATGGGCTTTATCGGAACTTGGATGTACGTGCTCAACTGAAAGATAATGTTCACCCGCGATATCTGACATATATTCTTTAATTACAGTGACCCAACTACTGTGAGCACTGCAGCTCGATTTTAAAGTTCCGGTCTGCTCACTAGTCTGATAGACGCATAATGCACAGGCCCCATGGCCTTCTGGATCGCCTGCGCCTGAAGTACTGCCGCGAGCATCACTGGTGACAACAATTCAACTCGCGCACGTCTGTGCATTGATTGGCGTCATAAACTTCTTCGTCCTTTCTGCCGCCCGTAAACACCTTCCGGACAATCCTGCGCTGCAGGAAAAGCTTATCTTTTCTCTGCTCACGCCACTTCTCGTGGGGGATATTTTTCACCTTTACGTGACGCTGTGGGCTCTGGGAGATGAGAAATGGGACTTCTATAACTGGAGCCCTATGCTGTGGACAACTATACTCCTGGGCCTCACCCTAATGATACCACGCATCATGTGGCATTTAGGAATAGGGCGATACGTGGATAAGAGGGATGGAAACTACCCAAAAAATTACGTGGAACGCGATATTCGCGTTAATGGCACGAAGAGATGAGCGACATTTTGATTGTTATGTGCATTTCATATTGGGACTATGGGAACTATGGGACTCCTACAAGGCTGCCGACGCTTAACGAGCACGAATGAAAGGGATGCAACATTACTATAGTTTTTATATCATGTATATGGGTGATAATCTGGAGTAAAGTGGTATTGTCGCTCACTGACCCCCTATAACTACAAACTTTCTCGTTCCTTCACAGTAACATAGATAGACTCCGCGGAAAATAGAATCAAAAAATGATAAATAATAGTTCCGTCTGTCCTCAGTATGGAGCGTGAACGATGGCAGAACGGGACTGTAAGGTACCAAGTGGCGCTGCAAGAGATTGACGGGTCGGCTTCTTCAAATTCTTCTTGTTTATAGCGAGGACATTATTGTCTAGCGCAACAATCTGATAAAGTTAAATGAGTCACGGCATTACACAGGCACAACATGACAGAATGAAGGAAATGCGCACAATCTCCTTGTCATCTCCGAACTTAAAGTTGTCTTGGACAACGTGATCTTCATATTTCTTAATCTCGTATTTATCAAGATGGCCTTTCTTGACTTTCGCAAAGTCCCATGCGACGACGAATTGTCCAGTAGATGTGACAATAGCGTTCTCGACTTGACCTTCACCTTGGTTGAATCTGGATATAGCACGTGAGTAACAATGAATGGCACAGGCAGAATAAAAAAACTACCTGGCTGGAGTAAAAGAGACACTGTGGCCCATGTATGCGACATGTTCGGCACGGAGTTGAAGACGGCGAGGGATGGGTTTCGATGTCGCAGGGAAGCTGCGATCAAAGCCGAGTTGTCCTGCGTATCGTCCTTCGCCAATGAGTGTGTCGATCAATAGTAGATATGTCTTGGTAGTCGCCACGATATACCGCCCATCTGCAGTGACATCGATACCGAGGATGGGATCTCCCAGCGGTGGAAGTGCAGTTTTGGCATTCTTTCCAATGCTATCGAACAAGCGAATATCACCCTTCTCGCTCGCAACGGCAAGCTTTCCAGCTGCAGTTGTGGCGACTCCAGAGAACTTGTTCTTGCTGACATACTGTTTGTACTGGCTCTCCACCATTTTCGTACCAGATACGCGAGGATCAATTCGGAAAAGGGCATTATGAGACGTTCCGACTAGAGTCTGCTCACGAGTTGTGGGAGCAAATTTGTTGTCAGGGGCGATGTGATCGACAGTGATATCGTCGTGCACTTTCCATTCCTCTACAACCTTGCCGCGCTCGATATCCATGCTATAGAGCGAATTCGGGTCGGTAGGGTTCATTAATACCATCTTCGTGTCTTGGTCATGCAACATAACCTGCGAGAAATAAATTTCAGTAAGTACGTGATGTGATTGATATTGCGAATACGAACATGTTTGGGCTTGAATTCTTTTCCTTTCATTGTGGCGATCTTACTGATGGTCGCATAGTACTTCACTGAATTATCTGCAGAATGATTGAAGACGCCGATGTTGTTTCCGCGGACGACGTAAGACCTATCTCCCTTGTAGCCGACGGTAAGTTGGGAGTTACGCTCGCCCTTGGCAAGAGCAGGAGGTAAACCTTCATCTTCTTGCTCAGAGTCATCGCTTGCTTCTATCAATTTGAATTAGCATCAGCCATAGAAATCGGTAAAGGCAGAGGAAATACACCTTCATCAGGATCCAGCTCTGACAAAACTTCCTCTTCATCCTCTTCGTCGTCTGAAACATCTTTCATCTCTACGTCCTCCATAGAACTCATCACGTATCGTTGCTCCTCAGGCTGGACGGTTTATAAGTAAGCTCTTGGTTTGGGTGAATAGCAAATAATATGACCTTGGCTTTTCCCCATGCCATTTGGTGAAGCGATTGCCACAAACACGTAGTAAACGTCTCTACTACCACCGCGAAGTCCTCTTTGGTTGCAAATCTTAACAGCCAGCTACTCTGCGAACCGTCGTCGCCCAGATGGTTCCATGTGAGCGAGTGTATATTGTGAGACAATTTCTGGTTCATGTCTGTTGATATTCTATGCGCCAAGACCACAGAGTTGTCGATCGACGCAGTAAGCCAGTATGTGAAGTTCGCATCCTTTTGCTGCAGGATTCTAGCTATGACGATCCCTTGGTTATCGAAGTCCGCTTTCTCGAAATCCCACAGATATAATTCAGCTTCCTGCTCAACGAGTATATCCATAGATGACATAAATGACGTATCCTCGACAGTGTGCCGAGGAGCTTCTTCCACTTCATTCTGAGGGGGAGAGGGAGTTGGTTCCTCTGAAACGGAGAGCACCTGCATGTTGGAAGTCAGGGAAGAAGGATCAGGATTGGCAGCCACTTTGCGTCGTGGATTGGGTTTCGGCTTTGAAGCAGGTGGGCTAGAGTATAATAACAACAATTAGCGCAATTTCACATGATGGAATAGGCAAACTTACTGCCAAATAAACTCCTCGAAATCCGTGTCCGTTGTTGTGTCTGCACTCTTCTTATACTTGCGTTCGTACATGGCCCGGTACATACACGTCTCGAAAAAAGCTCTTGTAGGCTCATTAGTCCCCGGGGCAACGTATTCATAGAATTCATCAACATCTCCGTGAAGGTCACGCCATAAGAAGGTTGGTTCGCCATCTGTTTCGCCAGTGCGGAAGTCGAGCTCTTCACTGATAAGGAACACTCTTTCTTCGTCGGCTGAGATGTACATTAGCTGACTGCGATGTCGATTGGTCACAATAATCTACACACTCACTTTCGTCCTCATCCTCCAGCAACTCTTGATCGCCGTCTTCATATACCCTAGTTATCACCAGCTGGAAATTGTGTTCGAGTGAGGGCACGCGGCGAATAGTTGCCATAGCATCATTATATCTAATGGGGCCTGTTATACTTCGATAGCTTCATAGGGTGGTCAGAGGTTCATACATGCATTCCCTTGAGGAGCGAATATTGCCTGGGCGAACAAGATATAGTTGCCCTGCAAGCCAAAAGGTGAGAGATTGGAAATGAAAGTCGGCATCACACATACCAGTAGATATCTTCACAACTTCAGCAGCATTGGGATCCTCTGTGGCATTAGAGTTAACGTTAATCCAGGCAAGACGTAGAAAAGTTCACGAACGCCAGACTTTGCCAATGACTGGGTGATCGATCAAAGGTCAGCGGAGTAAGGTAAGGGAATATGTTTTCTTACGGCTTCTGAATATATTCATGATGGACTCGACAGTGCAATGTTACAGCAGAATGAGATACAAGCAGCTATCAGTGCGGTGCCGCTGTGGAGACAAACACCCTTTGACTCTGAGGGACCCTGAGCTTCACGTCGTGACGTAGGTCACGGTACATAGACGCGGTCACGATCACGGGGTCGAGGAAGTGCATGGGCCTCATTTCCATTGCCAAAGGAGGTCCTAAGTTATGAAGTTGAAGTGACCGTTGTAACTTGCCCTCTCAAAATTGCAACAGCCATTTTCGTATCCACACCCTCCGATGGCTGAATCAACACCCCCCCGTCCGTCTTCGTCATCTCCCTTTTCGTCTCCCAGTACACTCCCAAGTGAACCTTTTCTCTCGCACAATATTGCCTTGCATTTGCAGTAGGAGCTGATCTTGACATGCAGGTCAACCGGGGCGTCCTTTTACCCCCTCGCCTCTCAACGCTGATTCTTACAATGACTCTAGTTTCCGTATGACCGGAGAGGTCTGTATATCGCACTTAATATCTTTCTCTGTCACCACTGAAATGTGATACACTAGTTTATAGCAAATGATTCACCGACATCAACATTCTCAGAAACAAATTCCACTGGTATTCGACTTGATCCCTCGCGATCAACATTCCGCAACGTCCTTGCATCTGGCACTCCTAGCAGACAAACACGAGTCCGCTCCGACCCGTCATTGCTCACCTGTTTCGATCCGGCAGACAAGGAACTCTACGATCTTTGGGCAACGAAGAAATGATCTGCCCCGTCCATTTACCTTTTTCCCTTGCTGTTTCCCCTTTATCGTTTATATATCATTGTTTTCACTCTCAATCGGGCTCTATGCTTTTGCGGTCAACGAAGAAGTTACTACTCTCACTAACTTTCAAGCTCGCTCTATTTACGCTGCAGCAGTTAAAATTCATGCAACGCCCACATGTACAGGCTATGAGCATAGCATGTATCGTAACTACTTCCGTACCGTCTTCGGCGAAATCACCTCGGGCATCTCGGAGTATTCCTCATAGAGCCATGTGAAGCCCACGATCCGGCCGCCGTAGCATGAACAACATGACACACCGACAGATTGTTATCCATAATCAGAAATAACTTCCAATAAGTATGGATGATGTGAGTGCTGGCCGAGAATTGGTAAATCTCCTCTCATCTCTTGACCACCATGGTCGGTACTGGCAGATCATACTCATGCTCTTTACTCCTATTCATTCTTTTCGCTGTATGTCCAGTTTTTGCTCGCACCGACCATGAAATATCTCCCCCGGCAGACCCCTTCGCAGACCCTCGAAACGATCCCTTTAATCCTCTGAGATATATTGCCTCTAATGCTTTGACAGGAATTGCCTTTTGTGAGCCTTTCTCTCCGTTGCATATAAGAGTATATTTACGTATTTTTTTTAGCTCTGCTTATGCTTGTAGCTTGCCTACAGTCATGGTTTATTAGAATATGGGGAGCGAAATGGATGTTATCCATGGTAATTGGAGCGTATAGTATGTGTTAACCAATTCTATTTAAGAATCCTGCTAAAGGCATCCCGCAGCTTTCTCTTTCGGGATTGGAATTCGCTTCGGCTTGCATGTTCACCCAGAATCGAAGGGATTATACATAATTGAATACCTCTTTGTGGTTCTTTCCGTAAGTTGCTGCCTTGAGGATATTGGTATGCAAGCTGATTACCGTCACATCAGCCATGCGCATTCATTGCTGCAGACTATGTTCTCCTCGGTCGCCTCGCCAGACAACTCCGCGCTGACGAATACCTCCTTGTGTCTCCTCGACGAATAACGCTTGTCTTCATCTCATCGGATATCACAACATTTCTTATCCAGGTATCTACGTTGTTATTTTTTTTTGCGTGTTTAAACCCATTTATGTATCTGATATAGGCCATTGGAGGTGCTATGTCTGCTTCAGCGAACGATCCTCAGCGTGCTTTAATTGGCTCCCGGGTCAGCTCTTGTTGTTACGCCGCTTGCATTAGATATTGATGAGACTTTAGGTCTTCCTCGCGGGCTTGGTGGCTCAGCTTCTGTCTTTCATTGTATTCACGGTTCTTTATGTGGCGTTCCTGTATCGCCTTCAGCGGGATCGTTCAAACAGATGGGAAAAGCGTGGAGATAAGCCTTGGTACAGCAGCCTACGTACTTTAGCTGCAGCTTTGCTTGTCAGCTGTGTAGGAATTCTGGTGAATATTTTTAGCGTCCATCTTTCTCCTCAGTTTTGACTTACAATGGATTCCTAGATCCGGTCTGTATTCCGTGTCGTAGAGCTATCGCAAGGCTTCCATGGTAGCCTCGCCACGTCGGAGCCTTTTTTCTACGGATTAGATACCCTTCCACTTTTTATTGCGATTGCCATATACGTACCGTTTTGGCCAGGAAGATTCATTTCTTCTGAACCCGATGTATTAGATGCATCTTCCAAGGAAGTTGAACACGGTGTGAGAGCTTGACTCTGCTAACAGCGGACAGTACGTAGATGACGATACATTACCATTCCGGCTTATATATTGCTTTGCTTTGCTATGTTTTTGATTCTTCTGGGATTAGGGATTATACTCATGGAATATTAATTTTAACTACGAGTTGATAAAATACGCTTGGCTCATAGTGAGGACCATGCTTTACATGCTGCATTCTGCTGGGTTCAAGCATCATGTTCAATTAAACACAAAGTACAGGCCTGCCATATCATAACTACTCAGTCATGTAGGTGTACATTCAATGTACTGGCAACGCACTTGGGCATGAAACGCCGAGGCTAAAGAGTGAAATACTTCACAAACCACTGAGAAAATCTGTTAACCCTCCAACCTGACCGTCGGATTTCCTAAGTCGTTCCGCCTCTTCCTTCTGTCGGTTTCGCGCGAGCAAATCCTGCAGGCCCGACTTCTTTTTTGGCCTGGATTTAGACTGGCGACGAATTGAGGTGTTCATCTCGTCAGAAGATGGGGCAGGCGATTGCTGAACCCATGATGGCAGGTCTGCTGGCTTCTTAGTTGACGTGGGCAAGTAAGATCGATCGAGTGAAAAACGAGACAGAGGCGCATCCATAACATCCTGCTGTGACTTAGTCATCGATACTTCCGAATTCCCTCTAGAAGAGATCGTATTGGTAGGGTAAAGTGTCGGAGGGGTTCTGGTTGGAAACGACGCGATGTTCACTTTCTCCACAGTAGCATCATCTACGGCATGACACCTTCCGCAGGTTTTTCGAAGAACTTGAACTTTGGAACCTTTCGGCTGCCTCGACCGAAACGTTCTGACCTTGCCATTGCGATTATCGGCAAACATGTTTGAACCGCACTTAGTACACACAGATCGAATCGAAGGCGACTGGTCTGAGTTGTTGAATCGAAGACGAACACGTG
>JASFDH010001649.1:0-13802 GCA_036937195.1 Nidularia pulvinata
TACTATAGTGAGTGCTTTTGGTATTGTAACCAATTATATTTGTGCAAAACAGGGGTGGCTGCACACATGCCATATTACTGGTATTCTCCAACATAGTGCTATCATAGCCTATGACCTCTTGTTCCTAATTTAGTTTGGGAATGAGTCTTGACAAATATACACATACTTAAAACATACTAGTGAACTAGAGAAGCAGGTGGGTCAAAGGAAAGGGAGCATATGATGAAGACTAAGGAATAAAAATTGAAAGACATGCTTAAAAAGTATAGTGTATGTAGCTGAAATGAAGTAAGTATAAAAATGGAAGCTGACCTGAGTAAACTTGAGTAAACCTGGAGATGAGTGGGAAGTCAGGAAAGCATCAGGATTGATTGTAAGTGGTCCAGAGATGGTGTGTGCTGTACTTTATAGGGATATGACAGGTCAGAGCCACTAAGTTGATTACTCAGCTGTGTTTCACTCAGCTATGGCTCACTCAGCCATAGCTTACTCAGCTATAGACAACTCAGATGCTTATTTAGCCTAGCTATGCAGTAGTTAGTCATCCATTCAGAATATTCTAGAAGTATTAGTTAGTCATATATAAACCCCTCATGTACAGTAGTTAGCCTCAGCTTCAATCTCTTAGGATTCCCACTATCAAGTGAGAACCAGCTATAAGTCATTAATCCCTCCTCTTATCCTCATCTATCTCTCCTCTGCTCTTCACTCTTGCTATTTGGTGGCCTTGTCCTTTGTGATAATTTTGCCCTAACATCAAGGCAGATTGCTGTTGTGTTTTCAAAAATAAATGTCTTAAGGTAGATTGCCTTTGAGATGTTGAAATACTACATCTTGAATTAAATGTCATCAAGACATATAAAATCAATATCTTGGACTTGTACAAATTTTTATTTTTTATATGCCTCCAGATCTCAGTTTTTAACATCTCCATAGCAGAAAATTCATTACCAATGGTTGAATGGTATGTTGTAGATAATGACATATATGCTATCCTATATGCCTATATGCTCTGATATTTATTTACCCCCAGTGCTTTGTGTTTGGAAGACAATGTTGCAGTCCCAAGAATATATGTTCAATTATATCTGCAGGAGATTCTCTTTGGACCTACTGGCAGCCACATGAGTACATACAGCTTTAGTAACATAAGTTGTTAAGTTATTAGAGTATCACAACATGCCAGCCATTTTAATAACTAGATCCACTTGTAATAACTTGAAATTGATGGTAATAACTCAAAATGGAATGCAATAACTCAATTTATCAAGTGATTATTATATTTTATATTCTCACTAGCATCAGTAAGTTATCATTTTAGTTTCTGGGTTTTCATGGGTTTTTGGACATTTCCAAGTTTCTAGAAACCTCTGGAAGCTTCATAGGCCATTTTGAACCAAATTTAAACAACTGAGAAGCCATGCTAAGATATAAGGTTCACATATGTGGATGAGAATTAATCTGAGTCATTAAGTTTGAACAACTGGAGTGTTGTTTGTATATAGATCAATGGCATAGGCTATGCTTACCAGTTGTGCATTCTGAACAACTTGCACTAAAAAGTATCTTCAAGAGGGCTCTGGATCATTTCTGTATTTCTGTCTACCCAATTCTGTCTAATATAAGAAGTATACTGTGACGCTGTGGTGCTGTACGGTACTGGTTTGCGATTCCAGGGTTTACTGATATGGGAGGATCTCAAGGACTGTACCTTCTGAATATAACCCTCGAGTTCACCACTGATATACCTGTTGACATTAAGGGTAGTTACAGTTACCTTTTTATAATTGCATGTGTTCTGCTTAACTAAATGAGCATCCACATCCGCATCCGCAGATCTATTGACCAGGAACTGGGCAGGAGTATTTGATCGAAGGTGTATTCGACGTCAGGAAATTATCCGCTGGCACCTGTCCTCATTCACCGTTAAAATGGCGAGTGGCCCTCTCAAATACTTTTGTACATGCGTGGATTAGTACCAGCTAGTTAGCGGTTGGATCACTGTGTTAATATCATATTGGGATTGCATGCACCTATCTTACCATGTACAGTACACGCATCCGATAAGCATGGCTATATCTAGAGGAGCATTAATATTCCTTCCTGCCCGCGATAACGACGGGTCTCATGCGTCCTACATCTCGCCAGTTGCCCACTCTAGATCTCCCATCCAACCTTTAGTGCTTCCACCTCCGTCGAAACCATCTTCACCTTGCAAGAGGTTCCTGAGCTTCCATCGACACTGAAGAGGTATCCTTTGACCCAGTTTCATCCTCCTCACCCTCTCCCCTGGCTGTGCCCTCAGCCTTATTAGGCTCAACTGCCCAAGTCTCCGCTTGGCTTGCTGGCAGATCAAACACGTCACCAGGGAGCGAGCAACACAGAGCCTCGAAAAGCCTGCGTGCATCGTCAGCGGCGAAGCAGCCCACAGTCATGGCTGTGATGAGGGCTTTGAGTTTTGTTGCGATGGGGGGGACCTGAAGGGTTTGTCAGCAAGGAGTGTCGATAACAAAGAAGCACGGAGATGCATACCTCAGCCAATGTTTGCTCGATGAACAGCCCACATTCAAACACGTCCCTCTTGAACGGATCCGACAGGTCAGGCAGCCTGCTCAAGTACATGTCCTGCTTCACCTCTGAATCTGGGGACGGCACCTCGTCTGACGAACGCACCGCGTGCGAGTAGTCCGTAATGTAGTACCATACGGGGTAGGACTCGTGGTCGAACGTCACCCCCAGGGTTGGCTGGCACGAGAGCAGATGGGGCGAGCTGGGCGTGGCAAGTGGCGCACTGCTCAAGTCGACCATGTAAGTCGAGGGAAAGAGGAGGGAGAGGCATGCGATGGAGTGTTCATGGAGGAATGCGAGGCCCTGTTCCAGTTAGAAACGTTAGCATGAGAAAGGAAGGGGGAGGAAGAAGGGAAAAGGAAGGACGTACCTCGAGGATCTGCTGGTAGAAGTCAACCCAGTGCATGACACGTGCGATGGGTGGGCGGTCATACGCTCGCAGACGCTCCATGCAGAGGTAGATGTCGTTTTCATGCTCGACAGTACAGAGGATGTGCAGCGCGGGATTCCAGGGGTCTTGTCACAGGTCAGGCTGGTTCAGCTCCAGGAGGAGGAAGAGCTCGGGCGATGAGCACGGGAGGCGCTTGAGCATCAGGGGCTGGGTGCTGCTGGATTTGGGGGTGTACATAACCTGGTATGGATGAAAATCAGTATGTGTCAAAGGACAGCAGGTACGGGGCGCACGAGTTCACCATTGTAGGAGTCTTTGAAGGGGTTAGAAGGGAGAGTCAGGAGGTTTTCGATGAATTCCTCGTAGACACTTTTGAGAGTGGAATGTAAGTATTCGAAAAATCTAATTGAAGAAAATGAATATTCACATACCGCCGTAGCTGACTGATGATGCCATAGAGGCCGATGACTGTGAACGTGATGTACAGCAGGAAGAGCAGGTGCTGGCAGGATCTCGCCCTCTGTATGAATGGGTATGACTTGGGTCGTTCTCGGCGCCAAAGATCGACTCGTCGATGTAGACACTACGTCCCTGGGGAATGCACTCCAAGGGATGCCTGAACTCCTTGCGCACCTCGTTGTCTTCGAGCGTCGAATCACTCGCGCTGCTGCTGCTTTCGTTGCCATCTGTCATTTCCTCAAACTCAGAATCCGAGCTCAGTGCTGAGTGAGATGGGAATTCGAATATGGCCGTGCCGAAGTACTCTAGGTTGTTGGAGAGCGATGAAGAGGACGTTAATGACGACGTGGTTGCGCCTGAGCCGCTGTTTGAGGATATATTTCCTGGGTTATACATGACTGTGCTGGTGGTGGGTGAGCGATAGCAGAAGGCTGAGAGGGTGTACCCACCTGTTATACCGGATCGTGTGGAGACGATCGGGTACTGGTGTCACCCCAGCTTATCCTGGCATATGAGTATCCCGTAAGGCTTGAATCCCGATCCATATTGCTGGATGGTGATCACCCCGATGCACTGGAAGTTCTGCTAATGCAGAATGTTATATAACTAAGAGGAATAAACAGTGAGTATAAGAACAATACTGAGCGCTTAGTTTGATGCTTACCTGGCCACTATGAGGTGAGAATGATCGATGCGACGATCCTGTGAGCCGAAAACGCTACTGAGTCACTGACGCGTCATGTCACAAGGTCGCAGTCACGCATCGCGACCGTCTCGCTTGACTTTACACTGCCATCATGGACCCGGATGTGCCTATGCAAGCACAGAAATCTACTGAAAAGGATGGAATATCGCACTCTGAACTCTGGTTCGACGATGGGAGTATTGTTCTTCAAGCTGAATCCACCCAGTTCCAGGTTCACCGCTCCATGCTGGCGCACCACTCGGCAGTCTTTGCTGATATGTTTTCTCTTCCTCAGCCAGTGGCAGAACAGCAGCCTACAATTGAGGGATGTCCTTTAGTAGACTTATCCGATAGTGTGCTGGACGTAGAACTTATCCTTAAGGTTCTGTATGACAACCTAAAGTAAGCTTCAGCTTCAACTTCTGTTTGCCTGTGGGCAGCTATATTCGTTTAACACATTTCTCTTTAGAATTTATGATTTTTCGGAAGCTATACCGTTCCCTGTTGTAGGAGCTATGCTGCGTCTTGGGAGGAAGTACGAGATTGCGCACATTTGTGATGAAGCTCTTTGCCGACTTAGCAGAGAATACCCAACAGACACTGTGGATGCGTATTGGCAGACTGTCCTTGATAACTCTATCTCAGGAATAAGTTTGATCGACATGGCGGTTTTGGCCTGGGAGAACGACGCACAGGTTATTCTCCTGATAGTATTTTATGAGTGCATGTTGCTCTTGATGGTGAGTTACTCGCCTGTAGTTTCCAGGAAATTTTGATTTCTCTTCTCACAGAAAGAACTATTGAATGGGATGCAACAAGAGGATGGGACGATGGCCCAGCTGCCAGATGATATCCTCCGCATATGCCTCATGGGGCGCGAAGACATTATCGCCGCCCTTCCCTCCCGCACCTTCACCTTTCTCGACAATGCGCACGTTGTGCCGTGTGTCAACTGCTCGAGCCTGAACCAGTGCACGACCGCATGCATGAAGCTGGCATATGAGATGTGGAAGCCCTTGCCTCCATTTGCGCATTGCATTGAGCAGTGGGACAAGGATCTATCTGAGGGGTTCTGTAAGTTCTGCGCGGTGGCGGCGGAGGCGTCGTTTGGTGAAGGGAGGGAGAGGATGTATGCAGAGCTGCCGGGGTTCTTTGGGCTGCCACCATGGAAGGAACTAAGGAATTATGGGCTGGACACGGAGGAATAATTTTGTTTTGTGGGTGATAGCCCTTAACCTTCGAGTTCTTTTTGATGCTTATTCCGTAGGAGAGTGAAGATATTTGGAATATTATATTCTTTTTACATAGGGTGTTAGGTGGGCGGCTATCGAACTGTATCAATATAATTCCACTCTCAAATACTCTGATATAACATTGCATTCTCTGTTAAGTGATTTCCTCAATATATCCACTACTTGACACGAACTGAAGTGTGTTTGATTATTATTTGAGCGCTCCATTTCTTTTGTCAAGTATTTGCCTGTAAAATGGCGATCTCGACTCAGAAGCTTGCACACCACTCCATTGGACGTACTCTTTGGCTGTCGGTGTGACTCCGCCTGTCAAGCTTCTGGCCGTTCGGAACCGTGGATGCAGTACTTGTTTAAATGGGCTCATGACCACACGATCCTGACAAATGCCAACAGATATGTACAACTTTGTGTGAAGATGCCGGATCTTTCTTCGGATCGAAAACAGCTTCTTAACTGTTCCTTCGTGAGTACAGTTATTCACCGCCATTTATTACGGCAAAATCCAAACATCTAAATTAAATACTTTAAGGTGATCAAGCTCCAACATTTTGGCACATCCTTGATCTATATTGTTCCATCAAAGTTTGAAGGACCATAATGAAGAAGTGAAGTAGAGAAATTGTCAAAACATTGTGTATCACTGAGGGATATTGATCAAATAAGGGTAACTCCGGAATCATCCCCAGCAGACATGCAATTCTATTGCCAGAACTTTGTGGACTGCCTTCATATTTTGCAGACTCACTCTACCGAAGCACTCAAGGACAATCCAAATTATTTGGACTTATCACATTCAGTGGTGGTGGAGAACGAAGTACGTTAAAGTGTATCAACAGTGGTAGTGTAACAAATGACAGTGGGTTACTGTAATCCTCCGTGCTATTAGGTGCTAACACATTAATGCAATGTTCAGAATGCCCAATATTAGCTTTTAATTCTAGTTATGGATTATCAGATAAACGCCGATGGTTGTCTTCACGATTATCAATATGCCAGATTTGGTCTCACTACGCAGTGGTCTCGAATGTGAACTTTGTTGTGCTACACTCACATCAGTTCCTTTGCAGTGCTGAATAGTTTTTACATCCGTGCCTATCATGATTCATGGCAGAAGGGTATAAGTTCATTGTTATAGCTGGTTCACACAACTTGTACTCAGTCCCATATGTTAGATGCTCGAAAGGAAACATGCCCAGACAGCATGATAACCATCTATGCTGATTCCCGAATTCCTATGATGCTTATTCTTCGGAAGGAAGTATATAAAGCACATCAATAGGTCTACTTTTAGCAAGCAAGTTTGATTGCTATAGCATGAAGACTCCTGTGTTAATCGTAAGTATCGTCTCTTAACAACTCTGGTGTATTTTTACCAGTGACTTTGCTAGGTTGGAGCTGGTCCTGCAGGCCTCGTACTGGCTATCTCGCTGCTTATCAATGGAGTATCTGTTCATATCATCGACAAAGAAAAGAAACATAGGCTCGGCGAGCGAGGAGCTGGAGTGATGGTTAATGTTATAATTTTTTCTTCTTTTGTGCTGGTGACTAACAGAACTTTTATGCAGCCATGCTCTCTTGAGCTTCATAACTTACTTGGTACCTTGGACGACATCTTGGACACTGCGGGGCCATTACTCCCTATACAACCTTACGAACTTCCTGGGGGGACAAAGCCCTTGAAGACACCTAAGATGTCGCCGCACGTCAAACCTACTCCCCGATGTCCTTACGTACGTGTAATGCTGTGATGCTTCACTCGCTATGATTCTTATTTTTGACAACAATGTTACAGACAGATGTTGTTATAATTGGACAGAACCATCATGAGCACATCCTTCATTCCCATCTAGAGAGATATGGATGTAGCGTTGAACTTGGAACCGAATTACGTTCCCTTGAGGAACGCGACGGCTATGTCGTTGCACATGTGGAGCGAGAAATTGACGACGAACCGGTTTCTGAAAATATCGAAGCTGAATGGCTCATGGGTACAGATGGTGCACATAGCATCGTATGCAAGCAGCTTGGTTTGACGTTTTTAGGGGAGACTCGGGATGGGGACCGATGCATCCTTGGAGATATCATTGTGAAGGAAGGCGTGGACAGGAATGTATGTATCCTCCTTATTTTCGAAGAATCCAAGGAAGGTAATAATTTAAATAGGTCTGGAATTTGTGGGGCAATGATCCAACTAAACAAATGTGTGTCTGATTGCCAATTAAAATTAGACATGATATTGATATATTTTGCAGGATAATGTTACGTCCATCCACACAGGACGCAGATGTTTGCAGCTTTTTTGCATTAGGCAGTGAACTTGACCATGAGAAAGTAGCTTCTAATCGAGAGGAGTTCATTAACGTCTTTTACAAAATTACCGGTAGCAAGGACATTGTGTTTGGGAAGATGTTATGGACATTGATTTATATGTAAGTTTCCTTCATGGTACTTTTGAAAATATTATTGACACAGATGAAGGCCGAACATGCAGATGGTAGAAAAGTTCCATCAAGGAAGGGTTTTTGTTGCCGGAGGTTTGTTGGCTATCAGCTATGTGCAACGTAGCCTCTGCTAATCTCTGTATAGATGCAGCACATTGTCACAGCCCAACTGGGGGACAAGTACATCTCGGATACAACATTTGATAATAAACGGTTAACTGAAACATAATTCTTCAAAGGGTCTGAATTCGAGCATTCAAGATTCGGTCAGTAAAATCCACATGTAGTCCTTGTCTAAAACTAATTTATTTCAGTTCAATCTTGGATGGAAACTGGCTCTCGTTCAGCGAGGATTTTCTTCTCCAGCCCTCCCGGATAGCTACGATCAAGAACGACTTCCCGTCATTGCAGAAATGCTCAACAAGACAACAGAGCTCTTGAACACTACAATGAAATCACGTGGTAATGATGACACTCGTTGGAAACGTGGAGAAGAACTTCACCAGCTCGGTGTCAATTATCGGTGCAGCCCCATGATATTTGACGAGGAACGGCCAGTGGTAGATGCTGCAATACATGCTGCTTATGATACGGCTAGTGCCACTGCTGTACAAGCTGGGGATAGAGCACCCGAGGCACCTGGTCTACTTGAAATCAACACCAGCAAAATGACGAGTCTTTTCAAGATCTTCGGAGCATCGTATCATTCGGTGCTCATTTTCTCGGGTTGCAGCAAGGAGCATCAAGCCCTGACTAAAGCTCTCGAGAAATATCCTGGAGACACCGTTAAATGCTCGCTAATCATTCCCCGAGGAAGTGAATGGCCGCATTATGCTGCTATATTTCATCATGTTTTCATTGATCGCCAAGATTTTGCATATTCCGGATACTTTGCAAGCAAAGAGAAAGTCAGTGTGGTGGTTGTGAGGCCTGATGGGGTGATAGGAGCTCAAGTGAGGAGCGCAGCTGGACTGCAGCACTATTTTGAGGGAATATTCATACAGTGATGCATTGTCCTCTGTTACTACTATTTATTCTGCACCTAACCTCCACTCAAGCTATAATTTTTTTTTCAATTTTTTCAAATTCAATGGCTGGCACAGAGACATTGTCAATTATCAAAGCAATCAAGAGTGTTGCCACTGCTGTTCAACTTATGATCCACATTAGCTGTTTTGCAGTGTCTTTCATGCTCTGAAGATCCCATTGTTAAAAACAGACATTGTAAATGGTCATTTAGATAGATAGATACAGACTCATTCATTCTTTATGTAATTAAAACTCAGTTACAACTTTGTACTACCAATCACTTACTGTGACACATAACACCTCAGCATTGTTCTCCTGCTACATCATCACTGAGGTATGTGCACCCACACCCATTATCAGTTTTCACTTTACTTATTAGTATATAGAACTTCTATTTACTTTAGGTTATGGGCCCTGGAAATTGCTAGTCATGCCACATCACCACCACCACATTCAAAGTTCTTCAACTTTGAGCCTTCAGAGACATGTCACACCTTGCACACCCTGGATTTTGCAGCAGCACAACTGTAACAGGCATTCTTGCTACAGTCTAGGCTACAACCTCAGGTGCTAGGTCATTACAACTTCCTTTTCAAGCATTTCACCCACTGCTGCAGCCTTCCACTCTTCCTTGGCATTTGACATCATGATTTTCATTATTCTCACAGTCCTTTTCAAGCATGCACATCATTTTCAAGCTCCCACACTCCTTTTGACATCCCCTACCTCTCTGCCATGTTGAGAAACTTACCCATGGGAATTATCATTCCTGGTCACTTCTTGCACAGGCTGAACTCATAAAAGCTAGTGTCTGGCACCTCTGTACTGGTGAGGAAATCACTTACCCTCACCCAGATGCACCAAAATGCATACACTCAGTTACTGTCCATGGAACTACTGGACCTGATGGTCAGGCTTCTGAGTCTATGATGCAGCAGAAACATATTTCAGACACAGAGTATAACCAGCTAATGCATGAGTACAAAGAGGATACCTGCCAATATAATGAGTATATCTATTGTAATGACAAAGCTGTTGAGACTATTGCCCTGATAGTTGAGCAAGATCAGCTCTGGCATTTTGAGGGTCTTACTACTGCTGAAGATGTCTGGAAGGCACTACATGCAACCCATGATCATGTGCATACTGGACTTACTACCTTCTATACAAAGATTGGCATGCTAGAGAAGAAGTATTCTGAGGGTGAGGATATGCATGCCCACCTTTCTTTCTTACAAATAGAGAATTGCAAACTTGCATCCAAGAGTTTTGATGACAAATTTCTTGCCCAACTCATGCTCATGTCTCTTCCATGCAATAATAACTGGGAAACCCTAGTTGTCACCTGGCTGCAGTCTTCTGACCATGACAAACCCCTTTCCTCTGCTCATGTCATTAGCTACCTTATGATTAAATATTGTTGTATCACAGGCACAGATGGCAATCCTGATTCTGCCCTAGCTGCTTGTGCTTTAAACAAGTTGAGTAAGAAGAAGAGTGCAGATACTGCAAATATGAGGGATATATTAAAGAAAACTGCAATATCAAGAAATAGGATCTGGAAAATGGGACTACTGAGGGAAAGAACAAAGGTACTAAAAAGGTTAAATAGTCAGCTAAAGCAAATGTAGCCTCATGTGAGGATCAGAATGCCTCTACAGCCACTGTCACCTCTATTGCCACTATTTTTCCCTCTAGCTCTCTTGAGTGGGAGGATAATGGTACTGTTCATGTCTTCATAGCTAAAAACATTGTAACAAATCATGATCATTCTTCACATTGAAAAGGATATGTAGTCTGTAAGGTAGAACTGCAATAAATTTGTTTTACTGCCTTTCAGACTGTTCTCAACCTCTTAAGTTCATAGGGGCAAGTCTGAAATGAAAGTGTATTCAAAAATACAATACAAAATGCACAGGTTATGATATAAAATATGTCTGACACTATGCTAGCTAGATGCTGTGAATGGTCTTCCTTTTCACTAATCTAGCTACAGGCTTGTTCAGATGGTCTTCCTGTCTCTGAAGCTTGTAAGGTCACTTCATTCTAAGTGTAGATAGACTCCCTCTCAATATACTCTCTTAAATCTCCAAGGGTGGTCTTCTTTCCCTTGCAAATACTAATAGTCTCTCTAAAACTAACTAGGGATGGTCTTCCTTTCCCTTTTAATTCCCCAAAGCACAGTGGTCTTCCTTTCTCCTAAAATTGCATTTTTTTACTACTTAAGTCAGATAGGATGGTCTTTCTGTCCCTCAGACTTCTCAAACCACTAACACAACTTCAGGACTTAGTCCTGTATTTTGTTGTATGGTACTCAGTTTGTTATTCTCTTAGATTAAGGTGTATAGGGGCTTTTGCTCTCATGATACTAGCTCTAGCTAGAGTGTCTAACTTCAAAACTGAACCAGGATCTGCTCATATCTCTAACTTAGCATTGAAGGAGCTGAAGGGCTCATCACTGCAGATCATGTTGTGAGAGAACAGGGGCAAAATCCCTGTTATTCTTTTTCATTCCTCATCCTCAAGCTTTTATTCCATCCCAGATGGCTATTCTTAGCTGATTTCTTGGCTCAGTTCTTGGTTTGCTTGTATTTTGGACATCTCTTACTAGAGATTGAATGTTTATTTGTATTTATTCTCTGGGATGGCATCCTGCCAGTGCCTTTCTCCTCTATTTCACTCTCTTTTTTGGAGCATAACTACATATCTGAGCACCTTGTCTATTTGTGTTTCTCTTGCTTATCTTTTATCTGCACCTAGTAGGGTCCCCTACTTAAATAGCATAGATCTATATATTTTGTTTGTTATTATTTTATGTTCTGCTGTTACATTCATGATCCTTCCTGATGTCTTTTGACACTTTCCAACTCTACAATATTTCCTGCTATGCTTCTGACATCTTCCACCTGTTTCCATTTCTTGCTAATCTCCAAACTATTATTTTTATTATTTGATACTCAAGATACAATTACTGTTTCCAAGTATGCTTCTGCTCAGTTATGCTTCTGCTCTTGTTTCTGCTACTTTTATTATATGTCAAGGACTTTTATTATTCCTTGTATCTATAGCATTGCTACTTCTGCTTTTACTATTACAATTAGCAATACTCATATTTAAGTAGCTCACTTCTGTACCATAGTCTCCAATCCAAATATCAACTAAGATTACCCCTAGTCTCTCTGATTCAGTTCTGACCTTCTGACCCTCTTCTGACTTGTTTTCTAGTTGACTTACATTGACTAGTCTTATCTTGCCCTCGACACTAGACTTGGATTCTAGTTGTCAATATCTTGTTCATCTCCGACACTCTTCTGACATTGGTAATTATCTTCTGATGTGTGAACCATTTACTAAGTTAGAACCCACAAGAACTGGAAGGGCACAGCACATAAGCTGAAGCCAACAGTTCTTACCTTTAGCATTACAGTTGGAAATCCTTCTGACATTACTTCCAACATTTCTCTGATGTAGCACTATTGTAACCTATGACCTCTAATTCTTATATTCATCTTTTGAAACAAAACTTGACACCTGCCCAAATATGATTATCTATACAGCCTTCTTTTGTGTGAGGTTCTACTATGTTTTCTATTCTATTTTTATGTGTGACTGTTAGGGCTCACATCTGAAGCCAAACAAGCATTGCTGTTTCATCAGTTTGGCTGCACTATAGCCACTCTCAGTCATGGCTTAGCCATATCAGTTCTATTCATATTCCAGATACCAGTGCTATGTTTGGTGCTGCTGTGCTCTGTGTTTTTCTTTATTCTAGCTAGTCTGTTTTTCTCCTGTACTTAGAACTTTTGTTATAGTATTTTCTTCTGTCATAGATAGTTGCTTTCTCTAATATCCTAGTTTAGATGCTAAGATGTGGTTTTGCCCTAATATTCAGATGTAGATCTGCCTAGGGTGTATCAACATGATCAAATCTTCATCAATTCAGGATGCTCACACCACCTTAGCCCTCAACAGGAATGATTCATTGACAATGCCTACAAGCCTCTTGAGAAGCAGATTCAAATTCACCTTGGGGATGTCTCTGTTATTGAGGCCATAGGCTTAGGGTCTCTTCAGTATCTGATAGATATACCCAATGGTGTTGTCCCTGCTGTGATACCAGATGTACTACATGTTCCCAGCTCAGCCACCACACTCCTTTCTGTTGCTCACCTCACTGACTGCAAACATGAACTCATTTTCAAAGGTGACAGCTGCCTCATCTACAGCTCTAATCAGTGCTGTGTGGCAACTACAATAAAGACAAGTGGAGTCTTTACATTCTTCTAGCTCAACCATTATCAAAGGAGTACACAAGTCTTGCTCATTCACCCCCACACATTAACATAAACATTTTTCACCTTCATCTAGGCCACCTCAACTTTGATAACATCAAATGCCTAGTTGCTAAAGGCATGGTGGAGGATATAGAGACAGTGGGAGGGCATATTGATTTTTGTGAGGCTTGTATACATGATAAACAGCATAGATACTCATTTTTCCCTTCCAAAAAAAGGGCTAGACACAAGTTAGATCTCATCCACTCTGATGTCTGTGGTCTGCTAACTTATAGCTTAGGGGGCAAGCACTACTTTATCACCTTTATAGACAATCATACACAGCATGTCTTGTTATATCTGCTTTGTAATAAAAGTGATGCTATTTCTGCTTTCAAGGAGTTTTGAGCCTTAGTGGAGAACCAAACTGGTCTTACCATAAAGGTTGTATGTACAGATAGTGGTGAAGAATACACCTCTACTGAGTTTGAAGGCTATCTTACTAACCTTGGGACAGGCATAAGAAAATCAGCATGCCAAGGCATGCCAGTGGCATGCTGCAGCATGCATCAGAATGCATCAGCATGCATCAACATGTATGAGCATGCAAGATTCCTCTCTCAGAAATACTGTCACTAAATAGTTGACACTCAGTGTAATTTTATTTACTTAACTGCATTGTTTCATTTATAAGCAAGTGCA
>JASFDH010001650.1:0-13801 GCA_036937195.1 Nidularia pulvinata
AATGGCACTTTGCGATGGATGGCACCGGAGCGTTTTGATGGTAGCGCTTTGCAAAAATCTTCGGACCTTTATAGCTTCGCAATCACGGCTTGGGAGTTCTATTCCGAAGGCCAAATCCCGTTCTTCGCGCTTCCAGACTCTGCAATTGTTTCTTTTGTGTCGGAACTCCACGGGCGACCGCTTCGTCCAGAATCGCTCAAAATCGAGGAATTATGGGCGATAATTACGTCGTGTTGGCATGACGATGCCAAGAAACGACCTTCATTTCCCGAAGTGCATACAAAGCTAAAGACATTTTCTGTTCAAGGTAGAGCGGGGTTTTCAGACATATTATGGATGATTATCTTATGTATTTCGTTTAAGATCCTAAGCCGCAAAGTCAATTGGGGCCTTATGATAAGCATAAGGCAAGGCCAAAATCGCAGTATGCATTTTTCTCTTCTCCTTCCGACCCCGATCTAAGATCTCCCAATACTAATTCCGCGTAATAGGGAAACGCCTACGCTTACAGACTCACCGGGAAATTCATCTAAGGAACATACTCGACGGCCTGCGGGCAGCTTTCTAACTACCAGTCGACAAGTTTTATCCCAGCAACATTCTCTTCCACCGACACCCAGGCCCATGGTAATAGTACAGCCTAGTCCTCAAGCCCCACCCGGACCCCCGGTGATAGTACAACCTAGTCCTCCACCCTTTAAACCTATCACAATGAATTGGCATACTTCATCCGAAGAACTTCGTGATCCTGCTGACCTCATGGATCGGGATATTGTTATTGCGTGCGTCCACTTGCCAGTGGCATATCGAATCAGAGTGAGTACTTAAAATTGATGCTTTCAGTTTCATGGGCCCTCCAGGGTCGGGAAAAACCAATGTAAGAGGCTCGGCTGTCTCCTATAAAGAACAAATAAATATTTCTTGGGTAGTTTATAAACCTATTAGCAGGCACAAAGGTCCAAAGTGGATCGTCTTCCCCCATCAGAGCTACGAGGATTTGGAACCACCCTACGAAGAGCAATCGCATAGTACTACTTGACCTTCCAGGATTCAATCCTGCTAGATCGAAGATGGAAATGTTAGAAATGATCAGTTCATGGCTTACAACTAGGTGAGCTTATTTTTCTGAAGTACCGAATGTTTTCATGGAATACATTCTGGAAGGTATAAAAAGGCAATCAAGCTTGCAGCAGTTATGTATCTGCATCCTATTACCGATCTCCTCGGTCCGGGGTCCACTTCTCGGATGAATCTTCAAATGTTCGGAGCGATCTGTGGCGACAAAGCGGCACACTGTGCCGTTTTCGTGACAACTATGTGGGATAAACCAGACAAGAAGGACTTGAATCCACAACTTCATCAGCAGCTTAGAGATAGTTATTGGAGGCCAATGAGAGATATTGGCGCAACTACCGACAAGTTCTTCAATAACCGCACGTCGGCGTGGGAAATAATAAATTACCAGCTAGCCCGGGAGAAACAAGAGATACTCCTCCTTCAACACGAGATAATGGACCTTCACAAGAAGTTGAATGAGACGCAAGCGGGGTTGAAGCTGCATGATATTCTTCAGAATGTGCTGGAAAAGCAGAAGGAGAAATTACATTCCTTTGTAGAGAGAGACAGTTCCACCGCAAACACTGGGTATTCGATGGAAACTCATGATGCACTTAAGATAGTAATGAAGACGGAGGCTGAAATAAACGCGATGAGGATTCCCTTCGGACGGAAAATGACGACAATCTTTTCTACGAAGAAGGCTAGTGCGGTAATATATGTTTAACTACCTTCAACAACTTCATTCCTGCAACTAACAAGTCGAACGTTTCTCAGCAGGCTGTAACACTACCGCCACCTTAATGTTTAGCCTAGCATCATTGGAAACACCGGAAGATAGTATGATTTCAATCTGTTTTACTAGCATTGGTTCTTGAAAAATAACCCCTCCTTGTGATTTAAACATGCTAATATATTTATCATGCATTAGTTCAGGCCCCAGCATTTCAGTTTCTGTTTTTTGGCAAAAGGGCCTGAAAGCATGAGATGCTAGTATTTTTGAGCGTGGAGCTAAGCCCATTTCAATGCACCTATTTTCTTACTTCCTATGGTGCCCTCTTTTCTGATCCAAGACAGTGCCAATGTGAGTGAAAAATTTTCTAAAAGGAATATAAATATGTTATAGTTGACATCAGATAGTGATCCAAAATTCTATTTCAGTATATTATTACAATTGAAGACTCAATTTGGATCCTCAAATAATGAAAACTGGGTTTCAGTTGGAATTAGGTCAACTTTCTGTGGGCAAGGCAATACCTCTAGTGATGTGCAAGGGTTTCAAAACCCCTGGGGGTCAGGGGTAAGGGTATGGAGGGTTAGGGTCAGGGTCATGATTTTCTGACCCTTGGAAAACCCTTACCCTTGATTCCTCAAGGGTTGCTTGAGGGTTGCCTTTCAAAATATATGATGTCTAAATCTTGTCTTGAGATCAGATATTTAGCACAGAAAGATAGTCAGGATTGAAAAATCTATACCCAAGTGAGTTTTAGAACTAAAACTACAGCTTTACAGCTCATAGTCAGTGGATCTTCTATTAAAACTGACTCTCTATCCAATAAATTTATTCTTTTTGGCCCTTTCAGTCACATGTAGCTCTCAAACACAAGTACAACCAATGACATATATGCTGATACTATTCAATGATAAAAATAAACAACCCTTGTTTGTAAACCCTCAAGGGTTTCTTACCATTATAACTCCCAGGTTATCCTTACCCTCACTATCCAAATACCCATACCCTCCATGAGGGTTGTGGTTGGCCAAGGGTAAGTGTCAGGGTTACTGCCAACTGACCCCAGGGTTACTCCTGCTCATCACTAAATATAAGAAGCTTTAATATCTATTAAACATCAAGGAAATGGGTCAAACATTTCTTTCAAAATTTAATATAGAGTTTCAACTTATAGACATTAGTCAATGTACCTTCTTTTAAGCTTATTTACTTTGTAGTGCAATAATAAGTTAGACTGTTTATTTTCTCTACTAGAATTATAAACTCTTCCTCTAGTAAAGCAGGGTCTATAGATAAGTGCTTATCAACAATGTCTCATTCATGAGTCGTCACAACCCACAGCCCACTTGACCAAATGCCACTTCACATTGAGATCTTCACCATCCCCCTATTCCTGTGGGAGTTCAATGGACTCCACTGGACTCTAGCTCTGTTGTGCAACTTGCATGTATACTCATTTGGACATGCAAAAAAGACTGCCCGTATTGATAATATGTAGTCTTCGTAGTCTTCCTTCATATTGTTTCTGATTAATCTCAAGGGCGTTCTAAACCTGTGTTTTTCATACTGTTCATTCACTTCTTCCTTGTTTCTTATGAGAATTAAAACAGTACGTTGTATTGTGGAATGCGACGAAAAGGCTTGTAGTCATCCGGGAGGCGACACATAAGGAAAGAAAAGATGTACTAAGGACAGAGGCTTTAGAAGCCCGTGTTTGAATCTTCTAGGGTAATTGGTGACAAATAGTGGATGAAGCGACCACGATGTACAATGATTTGCCAGAAAAAATAAGTGGTGTCAGTTTTACCTAGATTTTCCTACTGCAAAATACTATGCTAGCCATAATGATACATGATGTGCTATACATATTACACACCTATGAGAAAAAGAAAGGTGAAGAAAACATGTTATGACGCTGAGAAAATATGGGAGGGAGAATGCTTCAGTTCGTGCCCGCATCCGCTATAAATTGAATAGTGAACGCAATAAATACCCCCATCGTGCATTTTTCTGTGGATCTCAAAACCACATCCTACCCACACATGAACGGCAGCACTAAACGCGCTAGACACATGCGTTCACAGCTCAAATTATAAACGCACTCGACACCTCCACCAACCCATCCGCCATCTTCGACACCACCGCCCACCCCGGCAAGAACGACAGCACTTCCTCCAGCGCGGGTATCTTTGTGCCTCGCACATGCCCCAGCCTGTCTCCTTTCACTCCCGTGCCACCGCCATTATCAACCATCCCACTTTCGTACTCCACCCATTCACACGCCACGCGTCCCGCAACTTGCCTTTCGCCCTCGTCTGTATCTTTCCAGTGGACTTCTACCCCCCACGGCTTCGCCCACGTCCGGCTCCACAGGCGGACATCGCTCACGCCCTCCTCGGGAATGCCAAATCCACGCTGGGCGGCCCACCCCGACCCAGAACCAGCCACGTTGTAGGACGTGATATTCCGATTGCTGAGATACACTCTACACGAGCGAGTGTTTCTTCCCTGGAGCGAGATATGTGCGGAGGTGCGCGACGTGCGCGTCACATTCGCGCGCAGCCATGTCTGAGGATGCAGGCTTCCCACTGTTAGGGCGGCCCATGGGCGTTTTTCCTCCGTAAACGGATCCACGCCTCCCGGTTCCGGAATCATGCCGCTTCCACTTTGCCAACTACACGTATGCAAGCCTGGCTTTGCGCTCTCAGGGGCGCAGGTGACGTCGTTCCCCTGCGCGGACGGCAGGGCTGGGATGAGTAGATGCTCGAGGTAGTACAAGGTGCCGGTAAGTGTTGTTGTTACGTTTGGGGTAGCACTGGGGAAGGGGGAAGTGGAGCTCGAAAGAGGGCCGAGGTCGACTTGTTGTTGGAAGAAGACTTTCAGGGGTGCTTTCTACATTCCAATAGCTATCTGTCAGCACTGGTTCTACTATCATCAACGCAGAGGACGCACCTGGTCGAATGGAAACACGAGCCATCCCCACACCGTGCCCAGCACAAAGACCGCCGCTAGCGTCCCAGTAAGGGCGGGGTGCAGCTTTCGCGTGAAGGGCACGAGCGGGAGCGTGAGGAGGAGCGAAAGCACTGAGAGGGACGCATACACTGTGAAAGAGGTGCGTCAGTGGGTTTATTACAAAAAAGAGAGACAGAAGGTGAAAACTCACCAGTAATAGCCGGACTCCCATCCGCCAAAGTCTGCGCCATCGCCCCCACTAGCAAGAACCCCACATGCGCCACCAGAATCACCGGTAGTGGGAGCGAAAGCAGGAGCTGCCCGAGCCACCAGAGGCTCTTATCGTCCTCGTGGGGGTATTTGGCGTGTGCCGGGCCAAGGATGGAAGCGGAGGGGCGGATGAGCGGCGTGCGCTCAGTGGCTTCCTCCTCAGACGTGTGCGTTTCGGGGCCGTGGTCTTCCGCTAACTCTGCGTGGTCGCTTTGGTGCTCCTCGAACCGTACTGTCCTCTCCCTCCCATCCGCATGTCCCCCCTCGCCACGCCGCCAAACGCTCCGGACCCCCTCCCCCATGCCCAACACGCACGCGGCCCATACGCCCGCGTTCCACACCGTGACGAAGTAGAACCCGCCCACGCCCGATATGGTCGCCAGCAGGAGGAGAACCCAGGTGAGGAGGTACAGTTGCGTAAGGAGGGTGTTTTTGTGGGTGGGGTGGATGGGGGCTGGGAGGGAGAGGGGAAGGGAGAGGGAGAGGAAGGAGAGAGCGAGCGTGGTGAGCAGGACGATATAAGGGGAAGAGTAGACGAACTATAAAGGTCTGTGTTAAGATCATGACAAATAAGAGTAGATAGAGGGAGACATACGAATGGGTTAAGCTTGACATATCCCACTACCAACCCTATTTGCGCACCAACCGCCACCACAAGCGCCACCCAAAACCTCACCCTCGCCCAAAATCCTGCCACCCACCTCCCCCCCTTAAACCACGCCCACGCTTCTGCGAATACTGACTGATGCGAGTGCGCAGCGCTCCCGTTCGAGTGCTGCTGCGCTCTGTTATGCTCTCTAGCTGCGATATGCTGGATCGCAAGCAGGAGGAGGAGCATAAGGGGCCCGAGGACGAGGAGGACAATGTTGGTTGTGCGGAGGGCGGACAAGGAGAGGAGAATGAGGGTGGAGGCAAATACTGGGATAGGAGGTTAGTAAGAAGAATGGAAAGGATAGAGATAGAGCGGGGGAAGGAGGGAAGGGAAGGGGAAGGGAGGAATGAGTGATAAATGAATGGAAGGAGAAGGGATGACAGGGAAGGGGAAATCTAAAGAGGACGAGAGAAGAAATGCGCACTCACAGTCAAAATATACCGGTACATCCCCACCGCCGCTAGAAGAGCCAGAATCAGGAGCATCAGCCAACGCCCAACCAGCCCCCCACCCCGCCTCCATCATCGCCCACAAGCTCCTCTCCCCCCCATCCGTCCAGGCCGTCGCGTCATATTTCGTGTGGTACATGCTGCGGCCTTTATAGAACGCGAGATCCAGGCCTGCCATCCCGCTTCCGCTTCGGGAGTCGCTGGAGGTGTAGACGGAGTAGTCGGTGCCAGAGCGGATGACGCCTAGGGCAAAGGCGTCGGAGGAGAGGACGTTCGCGTGGGGGTGGGGGACATTGGGTGTGCGGAATGCGAGGAGGGGGGCGAGGGAAGTGGTGCGGAAGAGGAGGGGGCGGCCGCCCGCGGCGGCGCCTTCGAAGTTGAGGAATGTGCTGGTGAGGTTGGACCAGGGGTGCTCGAGGAACCTGTGGAGAGCAGTCAATAACGGTCAGGGATGAAGGAAGCAACACCTACGCATGCGCTCCATTCAGCCAATCCTCCTCCCCATTATTCACATTCAACACCACCGTCCTCCTCCCCCTCTTCCTTGCCAGGCCCTGTGCGATCTGTAGCACGCTAACCACCCCCATCCCGTCGTCCGTCGCTCCGCTGGCAGTCGACACCGAGTCATAGTGCGCCGACAAGAGCACGCCACCAAGTTCTGGCTCTGTCCCATCGATCTTGAGGAGGAGGTTGGTGCCCTCAAAGTAGACCCCAGCTGCGCGGGACGCCCAGGAGCCATTGGAGACAATATCATTCGCGAGGTGCACGTGCGTATGTTGGGAGGCAAGGGCGGAGAGGCGGGAGAGGAGGTATGAGCGCACGCGCGTGTTGGCATGGGAGTTGTAGGGATGGGGGTGGCGCGTTATCTGTGGGGAGCGGTGAGTGAGGCATGGAGGGGAACGGGAAGTAGATGCACCTCCTGTAAATCTCTATACGCCTCCTCCAAATCCAACCCTTTCTGGTCCTTTGGCACGGCGGGCAGCTGGTCCGTGACGTACACCGCGATGAACACCGCCGCGTAGATGAGTACGACGAGGATGGTCGTGGGGAGAGTGCGGAACCCGAGCACTGACCAGAGGAGGGCTTTGGGTCGCATGGTGGGTGCAATTAGATTCTGTCAGAAGTGGTGGTGAGTTCGGGTATCCAAATTGGTTTTGGGTAAGAGCATGGAGAGCACTGTGTGCAGCAACGTGCACGTCGTGGAGAATAGCAGGCGGGCTGCGCACGGCCCCCTTAAGTTGATCAAGGTATTACGTCATCGATTTGCTCTCTAAGTATGAGGTCATTCATCCTCCTGGCAGCACCCACAGAAACTTACGTCCCGATGGCGAAACGGCCAACGCATTTGCATTCCATCACAAAAAAACCGGCGCGAATACTTGTGTTGCAGAAGACACCTATTCGATTCAGAGTCGGGCTCTAACAAAATTGGTTCGTCTAATCTTTTATCAGCTCCCATCCGTCAATCTCCAACCAGATGCAGTACAATTTTCATGGTTCAGCAGCAGTATATGCTGAGTTCTGGAATGACACATTTAGAACAGCAACAGCTCTGGTTCTCGGGGTCATATTTGGCAAACATTTGCTCAGGAACTATTGCACAGGAGTCCAACACAGAATTGAATTTAATGATGGCCTTAATGTCAAAGAGATCACTGAAGAAACATTTTCATTCCTGGGTAAAGATGGAATTATATGAGCTGCAGACAAGCATGCTTGTTCAGAGTGTACTCATATCTACAGAAAAGCAGTACTGCTGTTATCAATGATCCAATTGTGGTTGTGAGAGCTCACAGAAGTACTAACCCTGTTTATGGACCCACATCTGCAGTGGCTAATGGAAAATGAAAGATCTGGAAAAGGATGACACAATTCGTTGTAAATTCACACCAGTGTACAAACCACTGTTTTCAACACTTCCTCTATTGCAGATATTGTAACTCTTCCTCTAGCAATGGCAGAGCACCAAATCTTGTTATTGTGGAGCTTGATGAAATTAAAGTGTTTATGGATGCAGAGCCTTTAATATTCAGCTAGTATATTCCTGTCTTTTATTCACTAATTTACTTATGCCAATTAATATTTAAAGGGTCTGCAGACAGCTTGGTGGATTTCAGTTTATTGCAAAACACATGATAAAAGGAAAGTTTAACTGGTTTATACATGCTATGTTATTTTACCACATAATGTATATTCTAAAAAGGCAAATGGTCAATCATCAATAGCAAGCTAGTGATGTTAATGAAAAAGACTTGGATTTCAATGAAGAATTGGAGAAAGTGTCTGAGGATAGTAACTATTAGGTTGAAAGTAGTTGAAAGAAGTGTTCAAAAGTGTACATTTGTCTTCATCCTCACTGCTAGTTATTGTTTGACTGTCATTTCATATTTTGGCTTGATCTTACCTCAAATCCTTCTCCAGTCCAGGGAATCCCAAGGATTCCTGTCAGTCATTCAAAAATGGAAGGGGCCTGAATTGGACTGGGTAGGGAGTGGAGTGGTGATGAGAATTGAGAGATTCTCAAGGCAGTGACAAGCATACAGTAAATTTTGAGGAATGAAAAGAAGAACGGCCAGATGTCAAACTATGCTACTTCTCCCATGCACTCAATGCTCATCAGCAAAGTAGCTGCCACTGCCCTCCCCACTGCCTAGTGTCGATGCATTTTAAGAGAGAAGAAGGCTAGTGTTGATTCGGATACGAGATCCGTGAGAAGATCATGAGCAAAAAATACAGAGCAACAACATTGTAGTTGCCTGGCGAACCCCTCCCTGCCCAGGTTTCTTGACAATCCCACCAATGGATAGGTATTGCGTGGCGGTAAGGTCAAATGTAATGATATTCGACATCCTCAGGACGCTCTTGTATACTTGTATCTAGACTGTCTAGAACTATCTACAATATACGAAGTACACTATCTACGAAGCAGTGTAAATTACCAAGCTAATTATTAAGCTATTACTAAGAAATAAAGAGAATATAAAACTATAGTCTCGAAGAGACTACTCCGTTTGTATCTACGAAGCCTGTGGAATGTTCGAGCATCAACCAGATGATTCCAACACCCACGGCGCTATTTCTCCCTCCGATCCCCAGCCATTGACCAATTGAAGGTTGTCTCAATTCTAGCACATAGGGAGCGGGCAGGGAGGTTTGTAGGGAAGCTGTTGGAACACGATGGTATTTTGGAAATCAGTCAGTATTTTGCACACTATTTTATTAATACGGGCATAAGATTTGCCTATGTGAAGTATAAAAACTAATTAGCACCCTATATCCGCATCTTGGTTTTCTCTTCCCTCTTCGTCCAGTTAGAACGTACTTAGAGAGTGTTTTAGTATAAATATTTTTAATTGAACATTGGGAACAGTGTGAAATTATAATGCTGGAGTGATCCGTCACATGGCCGTTTTCCTTCAAGTGAAATGCTTCCAGCATATTATTCTCAATTACTCTGAAAACTCTGGTTGTAGTAGACCCAGATTAAAATTCAAACTGAAGTACAGAATTGTAATTTTCAAACCTTGAAGCAAATACGAACCCTCAAAGTTGGCCGTATCTAAGGCCACATCTAGATTCCAGTTCAAGACCAATCATTCGTGAAACCGTCCAGAGACGCTAGGCTAGTTTTTGAATCCCCTAGACCTACAAGGGCTGCGCAACAAGCCACAGGATGGCACTGCAAATGAGGAACAAGCTGTGTAGTTGAACCCTGATCAATGATTGTGAAAACAGGGAAGTTGAAATCCGCAGAGTTGGGACAAGAAGGCTGCGTGCGCTGCGAATGTGATTTTGACGCTTGGTGCCTTAAATCAGTTGACCACGGGGCCTGGTGCTATTGACCGGAATTCGAAAATTTGGACAGGATAAATGTCCAGCTGATTGTGAACACGGAGAAGTTGAATTTCCGGTTGAGATGGAACAAGATGCTCCGTGCGAAGTATGGAAGCATTCGGTGAGATCTTCAGGACAGGGAACATTCTTATGACAGGGCAGAAGGTAGGATTCAAAAGTGCTTGGTAGTGAAGATAAGGATGTCAAAAAAATTCATCTATTATCGCGTATCTGCACTGCACTGTACAATATATAGATGACGCCACATTTTGTAAAAACAATTATTGGAACATTGATATTGTGATAAGCAATTCTTAGGATCTACAACCCTGACAGCTGTGAACGTCGGAGTTAAGTACGCTCGCCTCACAGCTTTCCTTCACTGCCTTAGGGAATTCTATTGGCAGTGGTACACTTCGAATTCCGACTAGCAAGCTGGGATGGGCCACACTAATTGGAGGTTTGAGTGTTCCGATAAGCATATATAAGCAGGTATGGTAGCATCACAAACGCCCTCAACACAACAACTCTCAAACATGCCATGTAAGTGGATCTTCCTCCTATTGATGACTTTTACTTTACGCATTCATGTGCATAACAGTTGAAGGATCTTGGAAAGGACCCATAACCACCAGCTGGGACAAAAGCGGCGCCTCCCCAAGAACCTTCCGCATGCACCCGACCATCGACAATAACCATATAACCAACGGAGGACTAGGCGGCAGATTTACGGGGTATGGCTCGTCGTATAATGGCCGAGCTTTTCAGATACGCCACGGCAGATACCATATGAAATCCGCTAGTTCTCGGGTCCATATCACGTTCGATATCGTATATGACTCTGGAGAGCCTACGGAGACGTTTGACGGGCATGTAAACTCGGCCGAAACGACGATCAAGGGGGACATAGTTTTGAAGAACGGAAGCTCGTATGACACACCGCAGACATCTGGAGCGTACAACGACTATAATGCATCCGTTACGTTGCATAAGCATTAAGCATTACAGCTTTAAATCTACTAGGATGGAATACAGAGTGAGAATGGAATGGGAGCTGTGGATACCTTTGTAAAGCAAGCAATTACATTTTGTTCTGGATTGTCGCTGAGTTTCTTAGATCGTTGGCCATGATCATATATCCACCTCTGGCTACCGCCAGACTTTATGGCGTAGTTTAAAAATCATAAATTGCCTCAGATGGCAGCCAAAAGCAACTTTGGAACTTCGTGGGATAAGCAGGACTCCAAGTCCGTGCGGGGAGAACGTGCACTAGAGAAAGATACGGAGAACCGGTATTGTCCGGTAGCATTTGAACAGAACAAAGAAGGCCATCGGTATCGTGACGTACACCGTGACGAATACCGCCGCGTAGATAAGTACGATGAGGATGGTGGTGGGGACAGTGGGGAACCCGAGCAGTAACCAGAGAAGGGCTTTGGGTCGCATGGTGGGTGAGCTGGTGCAGTTGGGCTCTGTCAGAGGCGGTGGTGAGTTGAGGAATCCAATTTGGTTTTGGGTGAGAGTATGGAGAGCACTGTGTGCAACGACACGCAATTCGTGGAGAATAGCAGGCGGGCTGCGCACAGCCACCAAATTGATCAAAGTATTACGTCATCTATTTGCCCTCCAAGTATGAGGTTATTCATCCTCCTGGCAGCACCCACAGAAACATACATCCTGATAGCGAAATGGCCAACGCATCTGCACTCCGTCACGAAGGTTTTAACTAAATTTGTCCGTCCAATTTTTTATCAGCTCACCACTCATCGATCTTCAGCCAAAATGCAGCCCTCCTTGCCCTCATGCCATCTTTTATCTTCCTGGTGAGGTACACTGAACCAGCAAGCCTGGTAGTGTAACAGCAAATGCATCTCCACTATATACTATGTTACAAGCAAAAGCATGCAAACTTATGCTGCAGAAGCTATCTGGGTGATTCAGGTGTGGGTTCTCCAACCTTTCATGCTCACACTTGGTCTTTGTTCAATCTTTCAATCAGCCAATTTTTGCCCCAGAGGAAGGCACATCTCATGAGCCTATTGTCATCTCTCTTACCTTTGTGCCATTGCTCAACCCTCTAGTGACCTCCACAGAACCAACTGGCTTATTTTTGGTATTCTCATTGAAAAAAGTAATATGGGTGTACATATATCCAGGTCTATTTAATGTGTGGCACAAATACAAATATAAATCCAAAGAAGCTGTATAGAAAATTTCATGTCAATAGAAATGGCCTTTTGAAGAGAGAGAGACAAAGGGGTGGCTACTTTTTTGTGTAGACATGTGGGTAACAGCTGCACAGTGTCATGAATCTGCCTTTTCTTTTGGCAATTATCATTATCTTACCTTCTGGACTTGTCACAGGGACATCTAATCTTGGAGATAACACAATGAACAACTGCATGGATACTATGAGGCAACTGTGCCCATGAGGACAACACAAGGCTCACTTCTTTTATGATTGATTGTTACTTACATGCACAGGCCATGAGTAGTACATGCATAGTACATGAGTTAGGTAGTATTTAGTTACATTGTTTGTATTCAGAACCCCAGTCTTGAGCTGGTTGTTTCTCCACTAGCAATACAGTGCTCATCTCTATCCCCCTATCCTCTCCTCTCCCTGAGTGATTCAACAGCCTCAACATTGCACTATTGGGTGTATTGTTTGTGTGTCTGACACACAGATGCATACAATTTGTGCAATATATATAGCTTATTATGAACAATATTTATACATACTTCAGTTTGTCTATACAGAGGGCAGTTATCGCTACTATATGCTCAGGTATGCATTTTCATGACCACACAATCCATTTACATTTATTTGCAACAGCCATGAGCCAATGTCCAATTAGCAGCTGATTACAGTTTATTCTAGTGACTCTAAGCATGTTTGTATGACTTATCAGTTGATATTAGGTGGAACTATAATCCACTAAGTCCAGTTGGACTATTAAGCCCAAAGTCTAGATGGAGTCCAGGTGGACTCCAGGGTTCCCCATAGGAATGGATTACATGCTCATCCAAATTACTATGACAATTCTACATTGTATTGTTGGAGTCTAGGTGGAGTCCTGGAGTCTACCCAGAGTCCTGGAGTCTACCCAGAGTCCAACTGGAACACATGGGGAGAGTAAAGATCTCACTTCAACCTGGCATCCCTAACACCATCTCTGACTGTGTTCAACCCCCTCCACTCTAGTACTGGTTGAGGGTGAACCTGAATATGGGATTTCTGAAATCCTGGACACCAAGATCAATTGTTGATAGTGTTTGGAAGTCTGGTTACAAGACTGGAAAAGGACTGAGACCAGACTGGACTAAGACCAATTAAGACCAGAAATTCTCAAGACTGATGAAGACCATAACTGTGGTCTGGTCTTTGGTCTTTCACAATGTGAGAATTCTGAAGACCTATGAAAAACTGGTTTAGACCAGTCTCAACCAGTCTTACAAGACAAAATTTAGACAAAAATAGTTCAATTCAAGAGCTTTTGAATGATTCTGCAATTGTATTTTTATGCTGAGAAATGAGAAAGTTACATTCAAATTTGTTAATTTAGCAAATTTCACCAAATTTAAGTATATCTTAGTCAATTCTCAATGCCTTCACTAGTATTTCAGGCCACAAATTTACACAAAGATGATCTTATTTAAGAGCTTTTGAATGATTTTACAATCATATTTTTATGTTAAAAAATAAGAAATTTATAGTCAAATTTGTTAATTTTAGCAAATTTTAGCAAATTTAGATGCATCTCAGGCAATTTTCAATGTACATGACCAGTCTAGACTGGTTACTAATCAATCTCAACTGTAACTGGTTAAGACCAGTCTTTTTTTTTTTTTTTT
>JASFDH010001651.1:0-13795 GCA_036937195.1 Nidularia pulvinata
GCGCGATCATCCACACCTTGCGGGAAGTGCCCAGACTCATTGAATCGACGGGAAGCGGTGTGCAGGCCGTGATGAGCACGAAAGAGTTTGCGGGGAATCAGTTTTGATAGGGCATGGACAGATACAGAGAGTGAGTATTCCTCCGGTTTCCTTTTTGATTGGGATGGATAGCACTAGAATCTTCGTGATTCGCATCCGCATTTTCCTTGGCCTTCACTCTGCTGTGCTTTCTCTTTGCAACTCTAGCTCTCTTTCGCTTGTATAGTCCCGTTTCACCTTTCCAATGCCATTCCATCTCCGCGGCTTTTGGTCTTCCTTTTCTTTGACGAGCACGAATAGCAGCACCGACTGACTTTTGTTCTCCTTTCTTGCCAGATTCTCATGGCATGAAGCTTTCTGAACAGATCCACGCTGGGCACGGAGCTGGTGCTCAAGACGAAGTGTGCATCTCCATCGCGGTGAATTATACAGCTCCAGTGATTTGAACGTACGTCTTCATTCCTTTCTGGTGTTCATTCTACTGTTGCCAATTAATTAATTAGCACGCATAATCTTCTTCGTAGTTCCTCGACACCACTCCGGAGCATAGTTTGCATAACATTGGTCGGCCGCGGGCGATATGTAACTGAAGTTCGCGTCAATCTCGATTTCCGGCTGCCTCACGATACTGGAAAGGAGAAGATTGTGGCGTACGTTGCCTTTTGTATTACTTTTCCACCTCACACCTCCTCTTTCCCTGTTATTCTATTTTTCCTATTCTCACTTTTTCCATGTGAATTATCTGCCCTCCTTCCCTGCCTGTTCTTCGCCCCTTCATCCACTAGTTCTTAGACTTCTAATCATTTACCGCGACCTACATTACCAAGTGAAGTTCCTAACCAAATTCTACACGATCTGGCTCGTAATGGACGAGCTTAAGACGACGATCCTGTCTATCAACCGGAAGCTGAACGAAGTGAAGAATGAGTGCGGCGAGCACAGAAGGGCCAGGAAGCACGTCGCTTCCTGATCTAGTTCTGCATCAGCTTCAGGGTCAGCGGCTGGGAGGGACGTGGCGATGGCTGATTCCGTCAACGTTTTCCGGCAGCGGCAGCGGAGGTACTTGGCTAAGGGCGACGAGCACGTCTACCGGGAGAAGAAGTCGCGAGGCTCGAGTGGCTTGTGGGCTAATCTGTGATGCAGTGTGACGGGCTTGTACGGTCTTCGGTGCATATCTTCCTCGCTCTCTGTCTCAATCGGAGTCAGTCTTATTCTATCCCTGGTAGACGATAACCCATGTAGCCATTGTCATATTTGCTGATACAGTAGACTATGTAGGTGACACAACCCATGCGGCTCATTTGATGCCCGAAGATGACGCGGCCGACGTGGGGTCCGACATCGGGATCGCGAGTGCGGGTACGAGAGCGCAGATCACCAAGAAGCTCACGACGCTCGATGACCTGGGGGTTGGCTGACGTCACAGAACCCGATCACTCACTGGCGGTGATGCAAGTGCGGTGCGAACCAACCATGGCTACCCTTTGAGTTCCCGCGGCGCTCTATACCGTGACTGACAAAGTACGTACGTCCCATACCATCGCCTATGGCATTTCTAACGCCACTCCCCTGACTATAGCTTAGGCAACACATGCTACATGAACCCAACTGTTCAAGCCCTGCCCGCCATCCCCGAGCTGCAAGTCGCCCTCAGCGCGTACGTACTTCCCTTTCTTCCTATTCTCGTTCTCATTCGCATCCCATTCCCTTTCACCCTGCCCGTAAGTCACCCGCCCCGTGCTCACCCCACCACGTCCCTCCAGCCCCGCCCTCCAGTCCGAAACACCCCTCCCCGGCGCGCTGTGTGACCTCTACCACAACATGTCCTACACGACGGACAGCATTACGCCCATGGCATTTTTGCAGATCTTACGACAGGTGCGGGACTTTCCACCTTCATTAAGGGTGCTATTTTTCATCTGATTAATGCGAATACAGGTGAACCCTCAATTCGCTGAACTTGGCTGGATCGGAAAGGGCATTCTCGGGACGGCGGGGTACGCCCAACAAGGTATATCTCTCGTCCTATCCTATCTGTTTCCATTCCCAAAAACGCTAACTCCCTCCCTCTTTTAGACGCAGAAGAATGCTACAATAATCTTGCACACGCTGCGCAACTTGCCTGTGCTCAGCGAACCTGGTGCGGCGAGGAGCGAGGTGCAGGCCGCGGTGGGAGGGAAGAAGTTCGTGAAGCAATATTTGATGGGAGTTATGCGGCGGGAGTGAGTGCTTTCATTATTTGTTTTATGGGGTTTTTCTTTGGGTGGGTTATGCGTAGGAGTAGGTGCGTGTAAGGTTCAGGATGGTATGGGAACGGGAGAGGGGCGCCACTTCTGGAGAGACTTGTGCACTTTGACCTTCGCGGTTGAGTACTGGTTGTGCCTGCACCAAGCTTGACCTTCGCTGTCTGTCTCTTCTTGCCCACTATGGTTTTCGCGTTTCCAGCCTGCTTTCCCGTTTTACCCCCACTCTCCTGCACTTCGTGCCTTCACAGCACTTTCTCATCGTGCCTCAGCTCTGCTTTCTCTTCGTAATTGCCTGGCATCTCTTCATGCCTCTACTGGCTTTCTCTTGTGACTAGGCTCCACTTTGTCGTACTCCCCACACACTTCGTCGTGCCTCTACCCCGGTTTCTCCTGATACCCTAGTCTTCCTCATCGTTATTTTCATCATTTCCTCTTCCTCCACTCTCCTTTTTCTTATTCCATTTCCGCCACTTCAAACAAGACCACCCACTAACTTATTTCCTCCTTCCCCCTAGACTCCGATGCGACGAGGCGCCTGAAGAGCCGCCCACAGTGAGGACGGAGCAGGTGCTCAAGATCGAGTGCAACATCTCCATCACGACGAACTATATGCTTTCGGGGATTCTGAGCGTACGTCTCCCTACCTTCTTCCCTCGCTTTCCCCTCTCCCTTTGCTCTCTATCAATGCTGTTATTAGCACTTGATAAGCTAACTTATGTCATTCTTTCGTTAGTCCCTTGACAAGAAGTTGGAGAAGAACTCGCCTAGCCTCGACCGGCAGGTGGTGTACAGCCAGAAGTCGCGCCTAGCCCGCCTCTCGGGGTACCTCAGGGTGCATATGGCGCGTTTTGCATGGCGAGAGGATATCGGAAAGAAGGCAAAGCTTATGGTATGCGTTGGCCTTCTGAATTTCTTTCTCTCTCCACCTGTTTGCAGTATTCTCCTTTTCTCATTCCACCGTCTTTTCCTGTAATGTCTCTCCAACCCGTTCTGCATTTGCACTTATCTTCCTTAACTCTCATCCTCTCATCACTCACCGAACAAATACTGACTGCCCTTACCCACTCACAGCGCAAAGTGAAGTTCCCCACTGAGTTTGACGCGGTCGATCTCGTGACCGACGAGCTCAAAATTAAGATCTTTCCCGTCTGCCGGAAACTGAAGGAGGTCGAGAAGGAGCGCGGCGAGCGCAGAAAAGTCCGGAAGCGCACCAAAGCCAAAGTCACTTCTGCTTCCTCTTCCGCAACGCCAGCGCCGACACCGGCCGCTGGCGGCGACGTGGAGATGGCTGATGCGTCGGCACCTACTGCTGCCACGGCGACGGCGATGGCAGATGCACCCACGGGAGGCGAGGTGAAGGAGAAGGGCAAGGCGGAAGGCGGGGAGCTGGAGGATGAGCACGTGCATCGCGAGGAGGTCACGGAGCTCGAGGCGCTCGTGGACCCTGAGTTAAAGGCAGATGTGGGGTGCAGCGTGACAGGGCTGTATGATCTTGTTGGTGCATGTTTCATCCCTTCTGTCCTTTATCCACCCTATTCCTTACTTGTCCACTTCATTAGTATGATTTTAGTACTTTGTGTATTTACTCTGATTATTCTGATTCTTTAGTATTTAAGTACTTCAGATGTATTGTAGTACTTCAGTTTGTTAATTACAAGTCTTTCCACTCTCTTCAGTGGTTAAAGCTAACCCTGAATACTCTTGACCATCTCTACTTGTTAATTCCCCTCTCATCATTGTACTTCATGCTCAACAAGATTTCTGGTCTCTGGAGATCCCTCCTGACCAAATCTCCAGTCAGAAAGCTGAGTATTGATTGTCCTCTTCCCTGGATCAGCTCACTCGCTGTAATCTGTAAATTGGATATTAGGAACAAAGGGGGCACAGCACATAAGCTAAAGCCATCATCCATCCTAGCTCTTGATCCTTGGTGGTGCTTGAACATGTTTCTGCTCTAGGTTATATCCTGGAAACAAGTTTGTGACAGATCTGAACATTGTTGTATCCATTTTGAAGATTCATTTTGGAGAATATGTTGGAAATTATTGGTAACATCAAGCTTGTTGCACTGCCATTTTACTCCACTCCATTATCCACTTTATTTTTGGTTACATTTACTTACTTTTGTATACTTGAAAGAACACTGCTTTCCATAGTTTCCTACTTAGGTATTCTACTTTCTATCTCTAGCAGCTCCTTATTTTACTTATAACTTCATTTACATTGCTCAATATTACTTTGCTCATTTACACCCAAGTAACTGGAAGCCCTATTGTTGGTGTTATTTCAACATAAATGAGCAGTGCCCTTATTGGTGGGGTGTCTAACACTGTACCATATCAACTCTTACTTCAACTTCACTTGCAAACTCTCTGTTTGAAGACCTCATCTGAGGCAATAACTGTCAATGAAGCCCTCATCTCGAGGCAATTTGGAAGTCTCCATCTTGGAGCATCAGAAGTTGCCAGGCTCAGGTGCATGGAAGTCACCAGGTTGGTGCACAGAAGCTGCCAGGTTTAGGCACATGAAAGTCACTGGTTTAGTGCATGTACACCAGTTCAGTGCAATTGGAAGTCACTTATTGGGCACAGAATTATTTTCTTATCCTTGTCATTTTTCCCAGCTATTTTATAATGGCAGATTTGACTACATTCTCTAACGACAAACACATCACAAAGCTCAGCAGGAATAATTACTATGCCTGGTCCTACAGGATGGAGATGCACTTGCAGAAGCTAGGTGCCTGGAGCCTTGTTAATGGAGAAGAGTCTCATCCCATAGGATCCAGTAGCCACAAGATAGTGCAAGCATGGCAGACCAGGAAGGATTTAGCTTTGAATGAGATTGTAGCAGGGGTGGCAGATGGGCAATTGGTTCATGTTAGGGTTTTGGACAACCCCCAGATTATTTGGAACAAGCTGAGTGAAGTGCATATGGTGAAGGGGTTAGGGAGCACTATTTATACCTGGCAGAAATTATTTCAGCTGAAGATGACTGAGGATATGGATGTACAGACACATGCTGCAGCTATCTGAGAGCTTTCAGATCGTCTTGCTGCTCTTGACGACCCTCCCTCTGATATGCTTATGATTTTGGTGCTTATGCTTTCCCTGCCTGAGTCATTTGGTTCACTTGTTGGTATTCTCAATTCCCTTCCCTCCAGCATTATTTCAGAGTTTGACTATGTTGTTGGCCATTGTGTCAATGAGGAGAAGCATCAGCTCACTTGCAAAGGTCCAGCTGCAGAAAATCGCTTACCAAATTCAGCATTCAACACTGATACCTGGGTTCAATGTGACAAGAAGGATATTACTTGCTTTAGGTGCCAGAAGAAAGGCCATTATTGTAATGAGTGCCCAGAGCCAGAGAAAGGAAAGAGAAAGGAGGAAGTAACTGCTGCTGCTGCTATTTCTGATGAAGACCTTTTCTTGGAGGCTTGGTGATTAAGGGGGTGCAATTTTATTTTCTTATGAACTTCATTGAACACTTATTTTTTTGTTGTTGTGCATCTATGCTCAAGGGGATGTGTTGGAAATTATTGGTAACATCAAGCTTGTTGCATTGCCATTTTACTCCACTCTGTTATCCACTTTATTTTTGATTACATTTACTTACTTTTGTATACTTGTGAGAACACTGCTTTCCATAGTTTCCTACTTAGGTATTCTACTTTCTATCTCTAGCAGCTCCTTATTTTACTTATAACTTTGTTTACATTGCTCAATATTACATTGCTCATTTACACCCAAGTAACTGGAAGCCCTATTGTTGGCATTATTTCAGCAGAATATTGTTGCTCCTTTCAGTTTATCCACTAAATCACTTACCAATGAAAGTAGGTAGGTGTTCTTGATTGTGCCATTGTTCAGGTATTGATAGTCCTGGCAGGGTCTGAAAGCTCCTTCTTTTTTCTTTGACACAAAGAAGAATGGAGAACCCATAGGAGATTTTGATGGTCAAATATATTTCTTCCTGAGATTTTCTTCAAGAAATTTGTTTTGAAGTTTCTGTTCAGCCAGTGTCAAGGGGTAAATTTTATAGTCTCATGATATAAATTCCAGTTATAAGTCAATGGTGTGATCATAGGGCCTGGACAGACAGAATTGTTCTGATGCCTTTTTCTCAAAGATTGGTTTGTATTTGTGATATACTTCAGGAATCAGTTCTTCAATGGGCTTTTTCTCCTTTTTCTCAACCTGTTGTGCTAAGGTTTGAGAGACAGAGGTTTTTGCCCTAATGAAGGTGTATTCAAGAGTATCTGAAAGAGATTCAGATGTTTCCAGAGCACATGCCATGTTGTCTCCAGGAATGAAAGCATTGATAAGGAGTGATTCCTTGTCCTCAATTTTATCTGTGGTGATATTCTGAGGTAAGACCAGGGTTGTGACTGTGACTGTTTCCTTCTGTTTTTTATCATTTTCTCTGGATTTTAGACAATCTCAGAGAAGTCTGGTCTAATTTGGGAAGGAATGATTTTCAAGATGCATTCATACTAGTCAATTCTAGGGCTTACCTGGGATAACCAGGGAAGACCAAGAATCATCTGTTCTTTGCCAAGGCCAGATATTAGGAACCAAGTTCAGAGTTTAATTCCTCTGATGTGAAGGTTCTGCCAGGTGTAGTGCATGATTCTTCCTTTCTTGTTTCAGGTACCATCAACATTATAGACTGTGACTGGTTTGTCTAGGGGTTCCATTTTAAATCATTTTGTTCTTTAAATTTCTGATCTAAAAATATTCCTCTAGCTCCTGAGTTGATCAGAGGGTTTATTCTGACTTTTCTCTCAGTGATTGTAGCATCAATGTTCATAGAGTTTCAATTCTTGGTAGCTACAATTACATTTGAGATAGTAATGGAGGGTGAAACTAGCATCAGCCTAGTTCACCTCTTTAAAAACCCTGCTTCTTGATTTCATCATAGACTTTCTCCTTATCTTCTTCAGAGAGTTCTCCCATCATGGCTCTGATGTGAGCTGCAGTTTCTTTGTAATTCTTCTTCTGAGGTGGCAAGGTGTAATCAAGGCATTCTGGGAGTTCCGAGAATACTGGGTGCAGTTTCATGATAGGTGTCTTACTTTGTGGCAATAGAAACAGGCTCCTTTTTTCATCAGATCAGTTCATTGTTCATCTGTGAGTCTGCCAATGGATATTTTGTCAACATCCATGGCATTTGGATCCCTTTTGACAGAGATCAGGGTTAGGATGTATCAGGGAATGTGGAAATGTTTCCCACTATCCTTTGGGTTTCCTCTTTGGTTCCTGAGTCTGGCAGCAATTGCTGCTCCACACCTGTGGTTATTATCATATTGGGCAGTGAACTTGTATCAATCTTCAGTGGTAGAGGGGATGGTATCTTGGTCATGGATCTTTGTAAGAAGGCTGGGCTTCAGTCCTTCCATGATATATCTGATTAAGGCAACATCCTCATAGACATTGGATTTGGCTGCCAAAGTCTGGAACTCTGCAATATATTCATCAGCAGTTCCAGTCATTCTGAGGTTCTTTAGCTGAAGTTGTGCTCCTCTGGCTGTGTCTGAGGCTTCAAAGTTCTTGAATAAATACAAAAAGTCTTTGTATGTGGGGAAAGAGGATGAGCTGTCACTCTTTGTTTCTGTATACTCTTTGGCTCTGAGGTTTTTCCATTTTCCAGCAGATCACCCTCTCATATAAGACAGCATAAAGCATATCTTTTTCTTGTCATTGTCATAGATTTGTTTGTTTCCTACAAGGTACAGGGCAGTGTCTGTGAGAAACTCCTTTGTCTTGGTTCTGTCACCATCAAAGTACATTAGGGTTTCCAGCTTTACTTCTTTGGTGTTTTCCTGAGTTTCAGTTTGTCCAATCATGGTATTGGCTATTTTTATCTGTGGTATCAGTAGAAGGTACAGGGTTCTGGGAAGTTCTGTGGGTTCAATCAATGCTATTGGTTGATATTCAGGGGTTTCTTCTGAACTGAAGGTGATAGCACTCAGCAGTGGTGTATCATTGTCTGAGATCTGGGGTTCTAGAGTTTTGTAGGTTGAGTGTTCTTCTTCTGAGTCAGAGTTCAGTGCTCTGAATTGAGATGTGGTGTTGAAGGGTTCAGGTTGAGTGTTCTTCTTCTGAGTCAGAGTTCAGTGCTCTGAATTGAGATGTGGTGTTGAAGGGTTCTGGTGATGTCTGTCTTGGGTAAGACAGCCACAATGTTCAGCTTGACCTTTTGTTATGGCAGTTAAGCCTTCATAGTAAGTTCAAGGCATAGTTTGTTGGTTCAGGGCTCAAGGTTCTGTATAACAGTGGTGAGACCATGTGTTATGTTCTTGGGTTCAATGTAAGACATGCTTCCTGTTGCATAGGACAGCAGTCAAGTTGCTAAGTCTTTTTCTAAGAGAAGCTTAGGTCTGAAGAGCCTCTAGACCAGATCTAAGAGGTTTGAGTTGTTCTGAGTTCAGAGGACTTGAGCAAAGATGTCACTAAGGCTATATTTGCCTAGGTCAAGCTGAGAAGCAGGATTTGAGTACAGAGGGCTACTTACAGTAATATATGATGGTCTGTGCATGATATACTAAGTATAACTACTGTTACTGTTGGCTAGTCCAAATATAGCTACTCATGTAATAATTATTCTAAGAAAAGAAAAAAACATTGCATAGTGGGTTACCTGTATAGGAAAATTGCAACACTTGCCTTTGAATAATTTCAAAGACATTATCTGTAAATTGGTCATTAGCAACAAAGGGAGCACAGCACATAAGCTGAAGCTGCTATTCACCTCTGATCTCTCTCCCCATTGTAGTGCCAGAACATGTTTTCAGAGAGACTTCAGAGCCTCTGATTGAGTTTCTCCACTCTTACCAAGTTATTATCATTAGTAAAATGTTGAAAAGTTGATTTGTAGTTGTAGCTCTGATAACTTGGTGACAGTGTTGCATATACTGATCAGCCATTGCAAGGGCTTGTAAGTGGTTTGTCAGGCTGCCATCTAAATCACAATGAATATATCTGTTTGATGGACTATGGTAAGATGAAGCCAACATTTTATTGGGCTTGTATGTTATACAGAATAATGACTCTATATGTACAATTTAAATATCACCTGAATTTCAGGGTATACTAACATACAAATATGCTATCCAGTATATAAGTCTGATGTACTATCATTTGGTTGATATCAATGCAGGCAATGTGTCCTTACAATTTGTTGTACCTGTTGTTGTCTTCATTGTCATCTCCATCACTGTCTATCTCATCTCCTGAGTCATTTCTGCCCTTGTCATCCTCTGCCTTCTCATTATCACCTGGATCATCACTGTCATGTTTGATATGCCCTAGGCAGATCTACACCTAAACACTAGGAAAAACCACATATCAGCATCTTAAATCATGATGTTAGTGAAAACAACTATATACAACAGAATAAAGTACAATAACAAAGTCCTAAGTACAGGATAAAATGGGCTAGCTAGAGTAAAGAAAAACCCAGAGCACAGCAGTGCTGAATATAGCACCAGCATCCAGAACTTGGATGGAACCAACACAGCTAAGTTGTGACTGAGAGTGGCTATGGCACAGCCAAACTAAGGCAACAGTGACATTATTTGGCTCCAGACATGAACCCTAACAGTCACACACAAAGAAAGAAAAGGGAACATAATAGAACCACATCTAAAAGAAGACTGTAGTGATCATCATATATGGGCAGGACATAAAATAACAATAAATGAAATATACTGAACTATGCTACCTAAACAAGAGAGCCTACTTTGTGCTGACAGAAGATAAGTAAGAGAAATCCAAATGGATAAGTTGCTTAGATATGTAGTTAGGCTCTGAGAAAGAGAGCAAAATAGAAAGAAAAGGCACCAGTGGAATACCAGACCAGAGGGTAAATACAAATAAACATTCAATCCCTAGTAGAGATGCCTGATATACAAGCAAACCAAGAACCTAGCCAAGGAATTAGCTAAAAATAGCAACCTAGAATGGGATAAAAGACTGATAACAAGAAGAGAAGAAGGTAACAGGGATTTTGCCCCTGTTCTCTCAACAATGCAATCTGCAGTGAAAAGCTCCTCTGCTCCTGCAATGCTAAGCCAAGAGACATGAGCTGATTCCAGTTTGGTTTCAAAGTTAGAAGTGCTAGCTAGAGTTAGTACTTTGAGAGTGAAAACCAATCTATACCCTATTCTAAGAGAGAGACTAACTAAGGACACCACAACTAAGTTCTGGGACCAAGTCCTGAAGTTTTGTTAGTGCATTGAGAAGTCTGAGGGACAGTAAGACCATCCCATCAGACTTAATTAGTGAAAAGTGTGATTTCAGGAGAAAGGAAGACCATCCCTAGTTAGTTTTAGAGAGTACATTAGAATCTGTAAGGGAAAGAAGACCACCCTTGGAGATTCAAGAGAGTATATTGAGAAGAAGCCTATCTACATTTAGAACAAAGTGGCATTGTAAACTCTAGAGACAGGAAGACCATCTCAATGAGTCTATAGCTAGATTAGTGAAAAGAAAGACCATTCACTGCATCTAGCTAGCATAGTGTCAGACACCACTTTTATTATATTTTGTGCACTTTGTATCACATTTTCAAATATTATCTCATTTCAGACTTGCCCCCAACAAACTTAAGAGGTTGTGAACACTCAGCAGGGCAGCATTGTGATTATATTACAATTCTACCCTACAGACTACAGCACCTTTCATGTTTATCCTTGACCTACTCAAAATATCACATGTCTGCATTTTGATCTGTTTGTTCATGGTTTAAAGCCTGTTGATTCCAACCCTTACTTTCCTTTCCCTTAACCACCATCATCTAGCATTGTGCTGTCTTTCTCCTAGACTCCTTAAATTCACTTTACAACATGCTCAATCCCTTTTTTCTTCTCATTTTCTGCAGGGCCCTCAGTTTCATGTCCTCCTTTTGAGATAGTACATTCTTCCTTTTTAACATCTTTTCTTTGCATTCTGACAAAATTTTAGGATGAGCATCACCATGGGATGTAGCATTTGCCACCTTATTACCCTTTTTGAATCCCTTGATGAACCTTTTGATGAAATAGATTGCTGTTACTGAGGAGTTGATGTAAACAAGGAGTAAGATGATATGAACAGAACCAAACAGCAGCATGTATAAGTTATTTAGCTGTCTTTTCATTTTAAATGCTGATAATACATTAAGTTGTGACAGGACTTATACTGCTTATCATGTGCTCTTGCACCTTGTGCCCCACTTAAAACTATCATATAAAATTTGAGCAACAATCCTGACAAGCTTGACCAGTTTCTGACTTTAGTAAGAATGCCCTCACCCTGTATGTGCAATGCTGACATCTCTTAATTTTAGTTACAGATGAGTGTGAATGATGTACACAGTGATGCTATACAGTGCATTAAGGAAGAACTTGCTTCCTGGTTGAACCACAACTTCCTCCCAATCCCTTCCTTTGCTGTTGAGACTCCCCAAGACTGTGGTCTGCAGCATGATGTCATAGGCTGTCTGCTGTGCATTGTTAATCTTAACTGGGATGATGAAACATAAGCATATTACTAGCTCCTTTGAATGTGCTCCAATCTGATGGTGTCATATCCTGTTCCAGCTGTCACTCATCACCATCCTGTCACACTCCAATTCACCACAAATTCCAAGTCCTCATGGCCAAGCTTTGGCTGTGTTGGCCACACCATGGCTGACAACATGTTTCAGATATTCTGTATCTAGTCTTCATTATTCACTAGTCTTCATTCTCTACTAGTCTTCATTCTCTACTAGTCTTCATTCTCTACTAGTCTTCATTCTCTACTAGTGTCACATACCATTACAATGGTTGGTGAATGTGTGATATTGAATTGCATATATAGCCTGGGAATAACTATGACTGTAACCAGTCATAGTGGCCTTTTGGCTCAGTTGGATTATTGTGTGTTTCCTAGCACAGTATTTCACAACTAGTTTCATTCAAATTCTTATCTTTCATCTCCACAAAACCTTTCAGTTAGCTCTCTCAGTATTCATACATCCTCTGTTCATCTGACCCTCTCTCCACACATTAGTTACAACCTGACCTCTACTTCCACATGCTTCATATGTTCAAATTAGACTAGTATTTAATGGCTTATCTATAGGAGTAGTATATAAGCACCAGTATTCAAACTGTACTTCTTCAGTTTGTTAACTGTATTGTCAATCCACTTCCTGGCTTAATATGATCCTTATACTCTCTCAACCCCTTGTCCAATACCTTGGCCATTCCAGCCAATCTCTGGCTGATCTTTGGCCAACCATTGTTTCTCTCTGACCAGCTGAGCTCTCATTGTTCATTCTTATCTTTGTTCTTATTATCTCCTATTCTAAATACAGGACTAGGATAGTGGGTGGCACAGCATATAAGCTGAAGCTAACATCCTACATTATCTAGCATCTCTGGGTATCATAGGACTTGCTCCTCAGCTGTACTGTTCTACTTGTCAGGCTGTATTTGGGTCTTGACAGATGGTTATAAAGTTCATGAGCTTCCAGTCATTCTATGATTTTGCTGTTGACTACTTTGAAGATACTCAAGGTCCTATTGCCAAGAAGTGTGCTGATGCTTTGTTGAAGTGGTGGAACCTGTAAGTCACAATATTCTTTCACTATTCTCTAGATCTAATAGCTATCATTCTGTGGCCAAATCTTTCCTCACCAAGTCAAGGCTGTAGCAAATTCTTGCAAATCCAACAAGAAACTTGTTGCTTAGAGAGCTCACTGAGAGGCCAATGCATAATCCCTAACTATTTCACTTTTCATCATCTATTGTATTTGAATTATAGTTTTTGTCTGCCAAATTCTCCAATTTCCTGATCTGCTTGTGTATTTGACATATTATAATATATACCTTTCTCTGTGATATATTCTGCTTATTGAGTGATATCTGTCTGAAATCAAGGTGTAGATTTCTGGAATGGTTATGGAAAGTATCACCAGATTAAATTCTGATAATGAGGCCATCATAAAAAATAGTCTCACTGCAGAGTTACAAATAACATAGAACATGTCTACTGCATTGGTAGCCATTACCCAGAATGATCCCTATGACAGACATCAGAAAATATTTCATTAATGTGCCAACAGTTATATTCAAGGAGGTACTGGTACAAGGTACTTATGATGGATATTATAATCTTTTGCTAGGTTATATCTCTGGCAGCATGTTATTGTCAAGACCTGAACACAACTGTATAGGAGGGACAATACAGCCAAGGTATGAGTCTGATGATACCCAAGAGATGTTAGACAATGTAGGACATTGGCTTCAGCTTATGTGCTGTGCCTCCCACTATCCTAGTCCTGTATTTAGAATAGAATGATAATGAAGACTGAATTCAATATGACAACAAGAGCTCAGCTTGTTGATGAGGAACAAGGGTTCAGCTGATCTTTGGCCAAAGGTTGGCTGGAGTGGCCAGAGGATTGGACAAGAGTTTTGAGAGAGTATAGAGTGAGTATCAAGCCAGGAAGTGGATTGATGATGCAATTAACAAACTCCAGAA
>JASFDH010001652.1:0-13792 GCA_036937195.1 Nidularia pulvinata
TCCATGTTCTAGAATATTCCATGTTCTAGAATATTCCATGTTCTAGAATATTCTATGGATAAAATATATTCCATGGGTCAAATATATTCCAGGAATATAGTGAACCCTGACAGTATCAGATATTGCATTAAATATTAATATACAATAAAAGTACTTATGGTACCAATTATCTTTTAGTTCAAGGTGAATCTGCCTATATAAACTTAAACCCATTTTTCCTTGATTTTCTGATGCAGTAAGTAACTAATAGTCCAAAATTGTAATTAAGTCTGAAATACATAAGCAATGAATGAGTTTGTATAATATGTATCTATTTGACTATATACAATGTCATTTTTTAACAGCAGGGCCTGTAAGGTATCATACATGCATCTAGAGGTGCAGGCAAGTTCCAGAAATATTGTCAGAAATGGAGGCAGTGTTGTGATGCATCAGGAACTCTTCACAAGTTTGCCGGTGCTATTCTAACATATACTATCCACTATATACAATACATTAATGCAACCCCCTATCTTAAGTGCTATGAAGTACCAATCCCTGCAATCAACAATGCTGACAAGCCCATGGGATTTATGTAGGAGCTCCAGTGACTATACCATATTACACAATGTATACTACATAATATATCTATATGCCATTCACTGGGTTCAATGAATTCACTAGACCCATATCATATGGCACACCATAACATCCCTACCTGGAAACTGCCTTGTACAAATGGCTATCCCTCTGCTGAGATCACTCAGCAGAAATGATGCATTCTTAGATTCAATCTAACATATTTGAAATATAAATTCTCTACACCCTACAGATTCCCTTTGAATCCCATTCCTCGCTCCCTACTCCTGCTCGCACAATGAAAAAACTGTCCGGATCATATTTCGACTTGACTGCTCGTAACCTTGGATAGTTGGATCCAAAAAAGGTATGCTGGAAATTTTGTTCGAGCACATCGGCTTCGTTAGAGTATGCTCCACTATTTGTACCGGCAATTTTCTCCAGGACCGGCAGCTGCTCTCGCATGAATAAGGTCTCGTTTGCAAGGACCTCGGGAATAGTTGTGCTATCAGTCCATGTATTTGCAATAATCATCTGATGTATTGCACGATTGTGTTAGCTAGACTCGCTGTATATATTTAAAAACAATGAGCTGACGTGGGTTTTAGCAGCTCGCCAGGCTGGATTAATAGCATTTAAATTTTCATTTTCTGCAATTTTTCCTAAAATTGCATTTCAGTAAGCTTCCCTTCATGTTAACAATCCGAGGATGCATAAATACCTCCAGCCAATACTCCAATAATGCTGAAAATGTCTGGGTCATTGAACATCTAAAATTAAGCAAGTACGTACTTAGATGTACCGCCCTGCAGCAATTGGGAATATACCTCCCCAACTTTCTCTGGGTCATTTCGATATGCTGTTGTTGGAACAAGACGAGATCCTAAAACTGCGTTACCACCGATAATGTCGTCTGCTTGAAACAATGCATCATTGACACTGGATTGCACCATGCTCTGCTGAAGTGAGACGCCTCCTATAGACAGCAGGTCTGTAATAAATGGCTTCAAGGCTGACGAAGCTTGCTCCGTCGAAGCCTTCGGGAAATATGTGAGAATAGCCATCGTGAGGCCCTCATTGCTTCCGGAATTCACAGCCGATAAGGAGAAAGATTGTCCGGCGTGAAGAGCATCCCAGTCAAAAATGTGTTTCGCATGCGTAGTAGCAACCTCTGCCATGGCCGAACGTGAATCGGTCGATATTGATATCGTTGAAACAACGATATCGAACGTTGAGAACGTATGGAACGTAGCAGAAACAATGATTCCCCAGCTTCCGGCTCCTCCACCACGCATGGCCCAAAACACTATTGAGCCAATTCAGCAAAAGAACAATAGTCAACAGTATGGTAGGCTTTTACAATCAGAATTTTGGACTTCATTTGCTTTGACAAAGTCACCGTTTGCGAGTATCACATTGAGCTCTGATTCGAATTTATGCGCTGACAATAAAGTCATATTAATTAAATTACTCACCAACGCAATTATCAGCACCCAAGCCTAGCAGCGGTGAAAGTACGGAATGGCCACCTCCTTGAACATAGCCTCCGGCCACCGCTACGCTGGCTGCGAGTGTCCCGCCTACAGCGATTTTGCCTTGAGCTTTGGTTGCCTGGTACATATCTTTTACAAAAACCCCGCTTCCTAGAGTTACTACAGATCCCTTGTTCTGCTCGCCGACAACGAAGTTGTCTGTGAAAGAAATGTTTTTAAACTTATGTGTAGAGATAAGGAGGGAATTTTTAGCAGTAGAGCGCCCAAGAAGGTCGTGACCTGTAGACTTGACTGCCAAGCGAAGATTGTGAGTCGTTGCAAATTTTATTCCGATCTACAGCAACAGGAATGTGCAGCCGCTTTTGCGAAGGTTCTTCAGTAAAACGCACTTGTACATCCTTCACCGACTCTGCAAGTACGCCAAAAAGTGGGACGTCTCCTTGTCCGCATACGGGCGTTTCAATTGTACAAAGGGAAGGAGGATGGCCATCATAATCCTTCAGAATTAAATGTTATTTGCAAACATATGCCAGAATAATAGCTCAAAACTAACCTGCTCCCAATTGTGCTGCAGATATGCCACAGTAAGATAATGCTTTGAACACTATTAGACACAAATTTTAGACATACCGCATTCATGGCGCCAGGAACATCACTCATAAACACGGCACTTGTGAATTGCTGTATTGTGCAAACGCCTCCAGGTTGACTCTGGCAGAACTCGGCAGTAGGCACGACTCGAGCCAATCTTCCGGTTAAAGAAGCATTTAGTGCTGCCCACTGCGAGGTGGAAGGAAAGCCCGCGTCTCCTGGTACGTTCCTGCAGCGTGGATTGCCGTTGATCGCATCCCTAGAGCCGATGAAAGGAACCAAAACCAGGAACCGCTCGAGAATGTTGTGCATAATGATGGGGGCTAACTGCATATCCGTGATGAAATCAAGGTGTTCCTTTATATGAGTATGTAAGTATCTAACTAGGTTCTTTGCTCTAGCGCTTATAGTCACGATGCCATGATAGGGGCTGAGAATGTACCTTAATAGCATGAGGGTCAACACGATAAAATTAGCTGCAAGTGGATTTTCCCGTGGCGGGGGCCGTTCAGCTTCCAAAAGGTTTCAGGGACTAGAATATTGTTTAGTGATAAACACGTTAACAAAAGGGTCAAATACCACCTAAGTGTGTTGATCTGTTCTCAGCGATCCTCATAGAATACTTAAGTAATGCGGTTCGTGATTCGGCGGCTCCCTCATAGTGACAGGTATGTTAAGCCAAAAATAGTCATGTAATGGAATTCACTCCTGACATACATACCAGCTCAGACCAGCCAAAAGAGACTCCACAATGGAAAGGCTGGCGTGTAGAAGCTGAATAGTGGAATAAGCTTGAAAGACCTGAGTGGCAGCTGGAGAGCGGCAAAGGATGGTAGCGGTGTACGCGGGAATCAAGTCCTGATATATGGCGAAGGCGTTGCCAACTGACTGGTTTCGGCACCGGGCATGCATTACATAACCAGGGACCTACAAGTCAGCGCTGAAGCCCAAAATTGGGCTTTCGATAACTTGCCAGTATGTCCACAGCTCTCATCTATAAGCACACGGATAAACGCAAACGAATTACCAGATATGCGTCTTGCCAATAGAATACCTAAAAATTGTACACAGAGTATTATGTTAGCTACGGAAAGAATTCGACAATAATGAATGGAAGACGGCTCGAGTCGAGTATAGTAGTAATAGGTCTACCCTTCATTGGCCATTAAGTGTTTGATTTTGATGCAGGAGAATATGGTTTTCGTTCGTAGTAGTGTCATTATAGAGCCCCGGTAGTCGATGATGTTGATGTTGATGATTGGATGATTGGAAGAATGAACGTGGAATGCCAGAAGAATTGAAACTTGAGAGCCGCATAATCATGTTGAGAACTTGAGAGTCGTGAAAGCACATCTAGAATATGCGTCGGATGGGGGTCATAGAATGTATGGCTAGGCGCGGGTATCGCTCCAGCTAGAGGTCCGGTGCAGGTTTTAGAGAAGTCCAGAGGGTGTAGAGCACTGCCAGTGGCAAGAGAGTCGAGCTCACTCGCTACCGCCCCCAAGCAGCTGGCAACCCCAACCGACTCCCCCTCCCCGTGCTCCTCCCACTATCCGCCCCGCCTCGCCCCCTTCCTTCCCCAAGGAACCCCGCAAACACGCCTTCCTCCTCCTCTTCCTCCTGCGTGCTCCGTCTCCCCTTGCCCCTTCCCCACGAGCGGCCCCACCCCTCCTCTTCCTCCTCCTCTTGCTGCTGCTCCCCGCCCCAGTCCTCCCCCGTCCGCCTCCCTGTGGGATCGCCATGGCGCAAGGAGCCCCGCCTAGCGTGTGAGACGCGCGCGGACCTATCGTCACCCACGAGGTGCTTCCGCAGGCTCTTAATCGAGTTCTGCCGCTTCGGCGGGACGAGGATGCGCGCGAGGTCCAGCTCCCCGTCATCTTCTTCCGAGCTGGCACTTTGCCTCTCCGTCGGGTCGCCCTCTTCTTCTTCCTCCTCCTCTTCGTCGGAGTCATCCGCGCCCCACCCGCTGAGGTACCGGTTGCCCCCTCCTACAGCACCCCCACGCTGCCGTTCCCGCCCGCGTGCCCACGCATCGCCCTCCGTCTTCGTCCGCGCCAAACTTGGAAACCTATCCTTTTCCCTCCTCCCCCTTTCTCTCCCCCTCTCCCCGCCCTTCCATATCCCATTCCCATTCCCATTCCCCACCGCCCTTCGCCCTTTTTCTTCCCCTTGCCCCCGTACGGCGGACGACGCCCTGCTCCCTGGGGCACTCCGGCACACCACACGCGTGCGGCTCACCTCGCCCACACTGCCCCGCGCTCGGCCGCGTTCAAGGGCAACAAAGAGCTGCGGGGGCGCAAGGAAGTCCTGCTGCGCCGCCGCGGCATTGGTCTGGTCCCGCAGGCGATGCCGTGGGGGCCGCGAGCGCCGGCGGGAGGCTTGGGAGAGGGAGCTACGCGTCGCGCGCAGAGTCTGCGAGCGCCCGCGGTCGTCCGGGTTGTCCCGCGGTTTAGGGGGAGGCAGGTGAGCGGGCGCATGAGATGGACCGCCAATATAGGCCCCCGAGCCCCCGAAGAGGACTGCTCGCGCGACGGTCTCGAGCCACGTACGAGGGAGAGGGGGCTGCGGGTGCTCTTCCTCGCCTTCCCCATTGCCTCTTCGCTCACCCATATCGTTATCGTTCAAGAGAATCGTCATCCGACTCCGATGGCCAGGCGTAGAACTGGGTCTCGTAGGGATATTAGGTACAGACGCCATATGCCTGAGATACGCCCCCGCTCGGGATGGGCGTGGGTGCGCAAGGTGACTCGACGGCCCAGCTTGGTTAGGCGAGAGCCCTTGTTGTTGTTGGAGCTGATGGAGGGAGGAGCGGGACACCTGATTCCGGAGATATCGCTCAGAGGCGTAGGAGGGCACGTGCTGATTGTTCGAGGGACGGTGGAGGTGGGGGTAGGAATCAGGACGGGGGTGCGAGTGGCCACCGCTGTGTGGGGGCGTAGGGTCGTGGCGAGAATACGAACGGGCACTGCTAGGAGGCATCTCAGAGCGCGAGGGTGGTCGGTACCGTGGACGTGGCGTCGGGTCCCCGAGGCTTTCTCGAGACGAGTTCACATTCGTAGGGGTAACAAGCCCACTGGTGCGTTCTTTCTGCTTCTGCGTCTGCGACTGCCTGCGGGCAAGCGGCGAGGGGGGCGGAGAATATTCGCGAGGCGGGCTCGGATACTGCTCGGGAGCTTGAGGCGGCGGATCATCCCTCGTTCGCAGGAGACTCGATGAGCGGCTAGGGCCACCACCAGGAATGAGCCCTGACAGAAAGCCGACCACTGCGCCCACTCCTTCCCTCACACTGGTCCGCCGATCCTCTTCCCGCTCCGGCTTGTTGCGCTCGGCTGCTGTCTCGGCACGCTCGCCGTCGGGGGTGAAGACTCGCGTTTCCTTGTATCCTGCTTCGCGCAGGAGATCTTCAAGGCGCTCGTAGGTCTTCGAGGTGCCTCTGCGATGCAGTGGCACGCGGCCGAGATCGGTAGGGTAGCGAGCGGTGGTCCGGCTTGGCCGCGGCGGGGTGGACGGGCGAGGAGAGGAGGTTGGGGAAGAGGTCGGAGGAGGCGAGACATTGGAGCTAAAATGGGTGAGAGTGGGCGATGTATCTGTTGGTGAAGGGGGTGTCGGGAAAATGCCATAGCTCGTCTGCCAAAATTCGACTCGGTCAGTTCACTTCCCGTCGGGGTAACAAGGCACGTACCCTGTCGTGAGCCGTCGTCCTGCTGCTGCCAGTGTTCGTGCGCGAGAGAGATGGAGACATGATAAGGTATAGTGCTATCCGCGGGTGCTCGTATGTTCAGTCCAAAAAGTTGCCGGCGTAGATGTAGGGTAGTTCCAGTTGATTTCCGTTCCAACGTAACCTGAAAAATGCTCCAGATGGTTCTTGAATGAGATTGTCGCCGGTCCCTACGCGTAGTGAGCTCTAGAAACAGGGCATCTCCTAGGGATTCGTGAACAACAGCTTGAGAGCAACAAGAGATATCAATCAGCCCGGGCAGGCTGTGTGGTCTGTGGCACGGGGAGAGGGCCGTCGACGGACGCTAAAATCTGCCACCAAATCGAGAGCAGCGTTGCCACGACCACGTGCATTTTCCCTGACGTCGCCGAGCCACTGGTCACTGGCCTGTGCTGATTAGCCGAGCTCAAGCCGGGCTTGCCAACCATTCCTTTCAATGCGCCACGACATTCACCGCTACGACATTCTAATATCTCCTCAGCTTACTCATCCCTCTCACGGTCGCCTCCACGAACTACATTCACTTCTCCTATACACCACGTCAAGTAATTCACCGATAAGTAATCGCCATTGTTGCTTTTCACGAAATGAATATCTTTCATTTTACAAATACTAATGTCGCATGTATTTCATATAGGCCATAATTTCTATGACCGGAACCGTTATCCATCTTGTGCGCGTTCTGGATATGAGGCTTGATCTACATGGTCTTACAACGCCAGCAATTGAAACCCCCTCAACTCGAAGCTTGGCAATGATCCTGCATTTTCTACATTTTTACCGAGGGCCATAAATCCCTTCCCGAACTCGAAAATTTAAAACACTACGAGCTCCGATTTGCCCTCTCTTGCTATTAGTGATGCATCAATACATCAGATATGCCACCCATAAAGACTGCCATGGATTCTTTGGTATTAAGTATGTTGTCGATTTGTTCCCATTTCTTGGAAATTTTTGCTCGCTGTTGTTGTGTGCTTGAATTCAGTTATTAGATGTCTTGAATGAGCTATTTGGCTTCATTTGCCTTGACTGGTGCATGACTCTGTTTCCGACGATGTCATTCGCCTTATATGATGTCTATTGCCACCCACGAAAAACACGAAATGACTTGAATGGATTGATTGCGATAAGCTTGTGCACGTCGTCCTCATGGTATACTACTGCCCGCAGCTGTTTCCATTTGCATGAGCATGGAGTCCATTCTTCGTCTTCAATCAGCTGTCTAGTTTTTGCTTGAACGACTGCTCGCTGCAAAGTGAACGGTTTTACTGGTACATACACAGATTTCAACCTATCTAATTGATACCGATACTCTATCGCTCGTATAGGTGCCCCCCTCGGGATTCAGAGGAGAGAGGTGAAATAAAAGTTAAACATGGTAGCTTTTGCTCTCTCGCAGTGATCTTTTCTCTTGCACAAGTTGCAGCTGAACCTTCTGTAGAGTTATTGCACTTGAGCAACTACAGTTGTGAGCGGGGTCGGTCTAAAGATCAAGGCATCTAAGGCTGAAACGTTACTGATGTTCGGCCAAACAATCCTCGTCGTAATGAAGTCTGGGATGCCGGGCATATGTGAGAGAAAGGGGTTGAAGCACGACTGAAGCTTGAATTCGTGTTGAAGTTTTCCAAAGGAATTGCCGTGAGTTGGATGGTTTCTCTGAAGTTCGCTGAACATTCAGAGTTATGCATGTGTACCGAGCCGTCATCGATACCTTACTTGCATAGATAGTATGGACGCTACAGTCACGATGCATGATGCGGTCCCAAATCCCGATAGTCTGCATCATAGGTGAAACGAGATCGAGGCAGCGCGTGATTCTTTTCGGGTCAGGGGATGCCGGGCAGACAACACCCGTGTCAGCTTTCTGTTCCTCCCTCCCCATTCTATACACCCGACGAGGTTCTGGTCGGTCATAGGAGTCCAAAAAGTTGGTATTGCCACTGGAGAACCTCCCTGTTCACTCTCGGACTCACCATGAAGCCACGAGCTCAGGCATTTGATAATCGCAAAATAAAAGTTTTTGGTTCCGGAGGCACGAAGTGGCATTGCATTCTGCAAGGCTTTCCGTTCTGGCTCATGGTCGCCTGCATATATGTCGAAAATAGGGGTTTTCTCTTCGTAGTAGAGTGTGGAATGGGCCAGTGGCAAAGGTGCGAGGTGGCATATCTCCAACATAAAACTTGTTTTAAATTTCTAGGGACGCGAGCCCATTTTGGCTTCGCACCTTCTCTTCTCCAACCCAGCGCCGGATATACATAGGAACGCATAGGCTTTTTCACGCTCGTGCTTGCCCTCGTCTTGAATCATGCTGGCGGAACTCAGTCTGGCCAAACCCCCTCTGTCTTTGAGCCTAGCAGGTAGGATTCAGCTATCAACACGACTGCAGATCTTCAGATGGTTCTAACTCACATTTTGGACGGCTTCTATGACGACCTGACGTCCTTCTCATACCGTGTTTCGCGTTGTTCAGCCTAACGCTGGTCGGGTGGCTGCTATCTCTCCGTAACCAGATGGCTCAACCGGTGAGAAACACATCTACTGCATCTTTCTCATAAGGTGTTTCGCGTCGTGTACCCAATGCTGGTGGGGTGGCTGCTGGCTTGCTGTGCTCCGATGGCACAACCGGCGAGAAACATGTCCACTGCGCCTTTCTCGCAAGGTCTTTTGCGTCATTTGGCCTAGCACTGGCTGGGCTGCTGCTATCTGGTTGTGCTCAGTTGGTAAAACCAGCAAGAAACATGTCCACTGCGTCTTGCCCAGGAGTTTCGCGTCGTTCAGCCTAGAGCTGGTTGGGCAGCTGCTATCTGGTCACATCAGATCGTTCAACGGGTGAGAAGCATACCCACTACGTCTCTCGCAAGATGTTTCATGTTGTTCCTCCTAGCGCTAGTGGGATGGCTGCTCTCTGATCGTGATTGGATGGCTCAACCGATGAGAACTACGTCCACTGCGTCTTTCTTGTAAAGGATTTCAGTAGGGCGGCTGCTACCCGCTCGTGCTTAGATGGTTCAACCAGTGAGAGATGCGTCCACTATGTCTTTTTCGCCAGGTGTTTCGCGTCGTTCATCCCAGCGCTAACGGAGCGGCTGCTGTCAGATCGCGATCAGATGGTTTAACTGGTGAGAAATACATCTCCTACGAGTTTGCCAGCTCCCTACCAGGCTACGGATGTCCGGGGAGACGCGTGCACGTCTAACGGTACCCAGGAGCTGGACAACCTCATGGAATCCTGTCAGGACTGAATGCTTTAGACATAGATGACACACTTTATCAGCGGTCGACGTCTATTTTGTCTCCAGCGGCTAGTGTCACTCTTCTCGACAGACGCTGTTCGGCTGCCATTTGTCCGTGAACGCGAACTTGACAAATACAAGATAGATTTGCAGTTAACGCCCACTATCACGAGGCGTCTGCCGTTGCTCCGGTCGACGTCTTCCCATGCTAGGAACTGTAGACGTCTGATCTGCGATGGCGATGGCAGTATCCTGGGTTATTGGTTGCTATCCTGAGTTCTTGATAACAAGCAAGAGCTCTTGCTCTTCATCTTTGGAAGGTGTTTCTGTGCTTTGAGCCGGTGATACTCCGTCCTTCAGACGACAATATGGGTCTGGAGTTTCAGGAATCTCGTAACGATTTCGGTGAATATATCAGAAGGCTTTAGACCGATTCCTAAGAGAGGGGACGTATGTCAGTATCTCCTTTTGCTGTCCCTTCAATCGATGACCAAACAGTATTGCTTACAGATCCAACATTCTCCACTTTTGAAACCTTGCAGTCTTTTATTGGACTAGGGTCAGCGTAGACGCCAGTCTGGCAATGCGAAAGTACCGAGATTCATTTATAAAACTGATGCTTCAAGCTGTCAAAAGTGTCGTGTGGGATCATGCATAAATAAGCCACGTATCTTCTGTCCTCCTTACTTACCCCCCTTCCCCAATACCGCTGCACCCTCAGCAGTATCACTGTATCACACTGGTGGAGGAATATTCCTCCCGACAAAGCTATCTACCTTGTGTTTATCTTGCCTATTCGATGTTTCCATTCCCCGCTACCAGTGCCGACATGCCTTGGCGGGGTATTAGTACCAAAACATTGCAATCGAGGAGATCGAGTATTCTCTGGGCCTCCAGCTTCTGCGGCTGTATGCCTTCTTGGATTTTGGGTAGACAATGTCGTGTTGATGGTTAAGATACTCCTTGCGGCCGATATCTCCAGCGATCAAGACTTCGTAATCACCCAGCTATTGTTCATTTGCTACTACATCGTAGCTGCAGCGTGGTTTCGGAGCTCCATCAAGGGGTTCGCACCATTCCCGTTGACCAAGAGTTGCTTGCCTGCTCTCTTCCGGTATAAAGCGCACCCCTTTCACCACCCACCTTCAGAACAGCTAGCAGCTTTAACCTCTGCACTCGTCATGAACTACACCTTCCCGCTTATGAGCATCCGTCTCACAGACAGCCTGCGCGACGCGGTGAGTCATTCTACAGCTGTTCATTCACACAAGTAGCTGACAGTCCTTGGCGACTAGACTTTCTTGCAGATACGCATATACCATACGGGCCCCCAAGTTAGCTTTACACTGCAGCTCTCGCGCAATGGCGAAGTTTTCTCCATCGTCCGTATAGATGTGGCAAGTACGAGTGCTCTAGGGCCACCACCTGTTCTTCTGTTGGCTAGGAGTGTGTGGTATCCTGTCGGGACTTATCTTCATCTCATCAGTACATGGTCCTCTCGTGATAAAATCCTCCTCGTACGTAGCTCTTGCCCTCCACTACCATACATGACAACTGACATGAGCTGTGAGTGTATAGATCATAGAGATCGCACGTGCGACTGAGCGACAGCATGCGAGAGCCATGATTCATGGTGACATATTCCCAGTGTGTCCTCCTCTAGGAATCTTACATTTGAAACTATAGCTGATACTCTAGGTAGGATAACGTCCTTATTAGTGAGGATGGGGAGGTGATTGTGGCGAGGCACGGTCACTACACCGCTAATCAGCGTCGTGCCTCTCGTGTGCCACTACAAAAGTCTATCCGCTACAAATCCCGAGAGGAGCTCAACATGGATGCGGTACCTACACCTACTCCCTCGATGGACGTGTATGGGTGGGCTGTCAGTGCGGTTGCTGTGAGTTCATCTATTTGCTCCATGTTTGTGTTTTAAATGCCATATATATATAGATCTTCAATGGTCAAGATCCGTTTCCTGGTTGTACGCTCGTAGAGGTAGTAACAGAAATTTTTCACCACGGCCACGGACGCATTACCAAGCCCACTACCATGAGCGAGGAGTTGTGGGCTATTCTTAGAGATTGTTGGTTAAAGGGTCCTACCGAGCGCGTCACAATGCAGCATGTTGTTGCGGCTTTAACGTCTCTTGCTTAAACTACATACGTCTGGCCAATCGTCATTTTCATATCGCAGGTACCGATATACATTAATGTCCTGAATGAACTATTTAACGTCATGTGTCTCGACCAGTGGGAGATGCTTCTGGCAATGATTCACCTTACATGATGTCTATGGACCCCACACAGAATATCAGAAAGCCTCGATGAACTGGTTGTGATAAGCCGTATACAGTAGTCTCAAGTCTTCAGTACATACTACTACCCTCAGCAGATGGTTCCACTCTCGACAGTGGGTACAATCAATTCGATCATCACCGGCAGTGTTCTGATTATTTTCTAGCAATCGCTCACTAGCTTCATTAACAGATTCCACCCTGTGCAATTGATACTACAAGCGAGTCGGTTGATCGTATAGACCCAGGCTTGAACTTCGGAGGAGTGAGGTTGGGCTCGGAGCATGCATATAGTTTTCGGTATCTCGCAGCGGCCTTTTCGTTGCTCTAAGATCATGAGTCTTGCCGAACTAGTGCAGCTTAATTTGTCAAAGAAGTTGCCATGATTTTTATGATTTGCTGAGCGTCCTAAAACGCAATATCTCCTGGCTTTGCCCTGGCTTCGATGCAGTTTGTAGAATACGCAAGGCATCGGCTACTCGACCCGACACGATGGCCGTGATCGTAGGCCGCCGGCATCAGAGAGAATTAGGGCATGTTATTTCTAAAAGCAAGCAAACAACAACAGTGTAACACGTACAGTTGCCTCTGGAGACCGGCCTTCTCCGGAATGCCGCACTCAAATACTTTTGGACAAGGTTCAAGCAGTGACCTCACACACTGCGACTAGCGCTTGACGTCAAGGCTCATGAGTCATTTATCTCCGATCGATATCTCTCCTGAAAGTTGGGCCGTCCTTACCAATAGTAACTGCTCGCCGACTCCGCTGGAACTTTCAGCGCAGTTGGACAGATCACATTCGCAGTAACTACAATTCCTCATGTCATTCACATCCATCGCAAAAGAATCACTCATAACAACCGTACCCAGGTCCACTCAGTTATATGCCTTATGATCATGGGGTATGTACTTCCATTGACGACATCGGAAGATTCATGAATGACTTTTATTTCACAATGCTGATGCTGTGTACCCATAGATGCCCCCCTGTGTAGGCCAGACCATTCTCTCTAGCTCATTGTACCCCATGTGCTGTAGCCCGGAATCTTTGCCTTCAGGATCCATCCAGCAAATCTTCACTTGCCTGTAGCATGGACCTGTAATACTGTATAGCTCAAACAGTTATCAGGTCCCACCGGACCATATTCTATGCTACTGTTGAAATGCCTCGTGCTTGAAAAATTCAGGATCTTGGTGGCAACTTGCTCTTATCCAGTTCAATCCCATGACTAGCTGTTAACCTTTGCAAAAATACAGAATACCCCAAGTGGGGTTCTTTTGTTTCAAGTTCCCATCTTCTTACCCTTCTGATGCTGGCTGATGAATTTGTACTTCATGAACCGCATAGTAAGTTTATGCTATCTACCATGTTGAAAACACAACTTGACTGGCACAAAGAGCAGGATCTGTGTTGATGCATCATACCTTTCACAAACATGTTCTGCAATTTGTACTGACTTGCAGTGTGTACTAAGTGATCCATGTGTTTCATGCATAAAATGCTCTGGATAGAAGCATGCCATTGCTTCACCTGGGGAGTGCTCCTTCACTCACCACTGCACCTTTCCACTTGTGGGACAGGTGCATTGGCTGACAATCAATCCTCGAATGACAAACATCTATATCCAAATAACAACACATGCCATAAACCCTGGGAGAGTCTCAAACAACATGGGAGATGTCTGTCATATCCTTATACAGCACAGCACATGCCATCTCTGGACTGCTCACGATCAATCCTGATGCTTTCCCAACTTCCTGCTCATCTCCAGTGTTTACTCAGGTTTACTCTGGTCCATTTCCATTTTTGTCATTACTTCGTTTCTGCCACACACTATACTTTTCATAGTATGTCTCTTTTGTGTTAACATTCAATTTGTACTCCTAGTCCTTGTCATATGCT
>JASFDH010001653.1:0-13790 GCA_036937195.1 Nidularia pulvinata
ACGAAAAGTATAGTGTGTGGCTGAGAACGAGGTAAGTACGAAAATGGAAATAGACCAGAGTAAACCTGAGTAAACCCAGAGATGAGCAGGAAGTCAGGAAAGCATCAGGATTGATTGTAAGTGATACAGAGATGGCATGCACTGCACCATATAGGGATATTACATTTGTGATGATTACACACAATCTACTCCCTCCTCCTACCACAGCTGGTGCTCTGGTATTTTACAGGACAAAAAAGTAGTGTAAAAGCAGTTGTTAGTTGATTAAATTTTGCCAAAAATTTATTGACTAGTGAAATGTATCATTTTATACAAGGTTATTTCCATATAAGGAAATAATATTTGGTAAAATTATACAATTTTCCATTGCAAAAACAAAAGATAAAGGTTAATCAACCTACATTGCATTTTGCAAGTATTTTATCTCTTGTAAAATGATGTGTTGTCAGCTTTGCACATTTTTGACTGCCTACCTGCCAACCAGCATTTCTCTTGCATTTGTTGTCATAGAACCACCCTCCAGGTATCTTTTCAATGAGTCCTTGGCATGTCAAATACTACAATGTTCATGGTCGAGATGGGAGTTCCAATTAGCTTTGCCTCCAAAGCTGAGTTTGACATTGATCTTGCAGATATCACAAATACAAGCACTTTCTGCATTGAAATCAGACTGTAGATAACAATCAAATACAAAATGAAAAATCAGATTGACTGAATCATTGATGTATATACTGATTTAGCTTTTTTCAATGGTTTCAGCATTTTGACAATTCAACAAGAAGTTAACCTCTTTGAGAAAATTTTGTTACAATAGTTGACATCCACAGATTATTCAATTCTGCTCTCTCCACATGATTTGAGTGAAAATAAGTCATTCAGACCTCAAATCTTGCTTAGTAAATTAAAGGGAATTCATTTAGACAATGAAATAACCAGAAAAAGCAGGTTTGGGAAAAACTTTGTTAAGCAGCTTGCCAGCACCCCCTCCCCCCCTACATGGTGCCTCTGCATTTGCTGGTGAGTACCCCTTGCATATATCCATTTGCATATGGTTAAGGTGTGCAGCCCTATCTACATCCCTGGTAGGAAAGAGATTTTTACTTTTATCCAGGCTACAAGTGTTCAATCATTAACTTTGGCTTCAACTTGGGCATTGCTATGACTGTAATCCTCAGCATCGGAATGACAAAAGTTGACAACGGATTGACAACTCAATTACATTACCTAGATATGCCCTCAGCCTTGGAATGATGAGAGTTGAATGGTGACTGCTGACAAATGAAAGTGGTGAAGCAATCTTACCAACAGTATAAAATGATGGCTGTAACAATGCCAGAAAGCCCACCCCAATGACCCAAGTCTACCACATACTGCATACCTTGAAATTTGCTTCTACAATCGCTGCTGTCCTCCTTTCCATTCCACTCATGGCTGCTCCAGCATGCCAACCTATGTGCTGCAACACCATTGTAGCATCTCTCACACCCCCTGGATGCCTTGGCAGTATGATTTCAGCCCACCAAGATCTACCTTTTCAGCACTAACTGTCAATCAATCCACACAGTCAACTGCCATGTGGGTGGCCTCTATTGTGATTATGAAGGTCAAGTGGCTGCATGCTGCATGCACCTGGTATGTGTCCAGTGCACCACTCTTGAGTCTGTAAAGCTGAAAAATGACACTTAGACCTCTGCATTGAACACAGTCAGGTGCCAATGAACTACCTGACCTTGGTGCTGCCTGCAGACAAAAATTTGGAAGCATACATATTCAAAACTGTGGTCCACCTATGGCCAGTCTTGTAGTGAAAGTCTTTGTTTTTTAAAACTAATATTAGATGCTACTTGTTCATTGTTATCCTTATGATTCTGTACACAATTATTATATGCATCTACTGTCCTTTGTCTTTGTTGCATTTGTCCTTTCTTTCCCTGAAAAATCGTGACAACCTCATTCAGAATTATCAGTTGGGCCTTCTATTTCCCCTCGAAATTAAGATGTAATCAGTGAGTCTGGCATGCCAGTGCATTTGCATCTTGAGAGTTGAAGATTCTCCTAAATTCTTATAAGCAGGACCTGTAAGTTTCACCTTGTGAGATTAGCTAATTTTAAACAGTAGCCATTCATTTGAATTCATAGATTTTGTCTGGTTAGTATTTAGAGGATGATATACCAATGATAGCCATGCAAGAGATCCCTTTGGATGCAACACATCTGTATCACATGTCCAGCATTTGCAGTTCTGATTGCAGGATTCAAATCAAATAACAACTCTCCTGAGCTTCTCTCTCACCAATTCTGCTCATGCAATCAATCTTCATGTTGGAATATTGGTTAGTACAAAAGATTCCATTCACTTCTATGATTTCTATATTTAGTACTATGCATCTCTCCTCACTATTTAGCCACTGTTATGCAGATTTTATGGCTAGTTGTTTCATTCTAATGCATTAGTTTTATCATCTGGCCTTGGCTCGAGAATATGTACTTAAGGACATTGTTTGTACAGTATTCACTACACCTATACCTCCAATTTATTGTGGTTTTCTCATATTTCCTATGCTTGCTATTGTCCTTTCAACACTTCAGTGCTTTGATCTTTCATCTAATATGATTTCTCTCATTCAATGCTCTTGGCTCTGTTCTTTTTGCATCAAATTAGTTAATCAGAGGTCAACCTGAGCAACCAACTTATGCATTGAAAACCATGCTCTTAGTCCATCTCTTCAGAATCAAGAGCAACAGTACTGGAAATGATAATGTTTCCTTATCAAAGGACATGTCAAATGTTGGCACCTCTCTTTGCAATGCCAGCCTCCTAGCTGGACCTCTCCAACAAGTGAATAAAGGCATACCAAGCTGACAAGATTTACAACAGACTCCTCCTGGTTGGTGTGAGAACTTAGGGGCTGCTCAGTGTTGTGGTTTACATGGTCAAAGAGGAGCTTGAGGTTGGAAAGATGGATGTAGTTACCCTCAGTGGGTTGAGATGAGGGCAGTTGCAACTGGAAACCCTGCTTTCTTGGGATTTCTGTATTCTGCATATTTTTTCTACTTTTTTTTATTACTTTTTTTGTCTCCTTTCATGGCATGGATTTCTACTGATAATCCATTTCCCTTGTCAGATGACATGGTCAAGTTTTTCTCTGGAATTGTCAACTATGCTGCTGAGCTGCCCAGTCATTTTGAAGGTACTTTCCTTGACTGTCATCACTGGTGGTCAGCAGTGTACCACATCTGAAGTTATCCACCACCTCATCTCTCACCCAACTCATCCAAGTAGGTGACAGCCAACCACAATATGCAAGATCAGAGAGATAGCATTCTCCATGAGACATCACAGCCAGATTTGGCTACCATCTTGGGGTGGGAAATGGGTTGAAGGAGCATCTTGCTATAACAGGGGTACATGTCAGCTATTTCCTGTTCCTTTCCATAACCCTGTTGCTTTTATTGCTTTCTTCTCCAGATGTTGATCAGTGGCTGGGTTTATATCTCAGTTTATCCATGCTTTTTAGCAAGCTCATGTCTTGTCTCATTGACAGATAGATTATGCAGCCTGAGAAGTGTTCAAGTTCCACAGAACTTGTGCAGCAGATTATCATCAACAGAGGAACAGGCATTGACCATACTGCAGATGCTGCACCCAAGGAAGCATAACATCAAATGGATGTTGAATCTCCAGCAAGATGTGCTGATAACTATTCTCAACACTTGGGATGATGTTTTGGCTGTTCTCACAACAGGCTCTGGAAAATCAACACTGTTAATATAATTTAGGTATCATGGCTGTGACACTAACATTGATATCTGTGCCAGGCCTGAAGTTTAACACAACCACTAGATTTGACTCTGTAAGGGGAGTTGTAATGTCATATTTGAAACGAATTGGTTGAACTATATAAAGTGCAAAGTTGCAGAAGCAAATAGGTCATCCATACTTCATTTTGCTGTAAAGTCTAATATCATACTTTGAATCATGAATTTTAATTAGACTGTGTTCTGCCCTAGGTGTATCTACACCTGAACACCAAGCAGAAATCACATCTTAGTATCCAAACTATGATATGAGTGAAAGCAACTAGCTACAACAGAATGAAGTGCAAGAATAAAGCCCTAAGTACAGAGAAAAGCATGTCTAGCTAGGATAGAAGGGAACTTGTAGCACAGCAGCACTGAATATAGCACTGTCATCCAGGACCTGGAAGAAGCTTACACAGCTGAGTTGAGCCTGAGGATGGCTATAGCACAGCCAAACTGAGACAGGGCTGGTCTTATTTGGCTACAAACATAAAGCCTAACAGCTACACATAAATAAAGAAATGGAAAAATAGTTAGAACATCACATGAAAGAAGGTTGTAGCAGTAATTGTACACAAGCAGGACATAGAATAATAATAGACAAAATATTCTGCATTATACTACCTAAGTAAGAGGACTTACCAGGTGCTGACCAAATATAAATAAGGGAAACTCAAATGGATAGGGTGCCCAGTCATGTATTTGGGCTCAAAGAAAGCAAGCAAAATAAAAAGAAAAGGCACTGGTGGGATGCCATCCTGGAGAATAAATATAAATATACATTCAATCTCCAGTAGAGATGTCCTAAATACAAGTGAACCAAGAACCTAGCCAAGGAATCAGCTGAAAATAGCAACCTAGTATGGGATAAAAGCCCAAGGACAAGGAAAGGAAAGAGGTAATAGGGATTTTGCCCCTGTTCTCTAACAACATGACCTGCAGTGATAAGCTCCTTAGCTCCTGCAACATTAAGTCAAGAGAAACAAGCTAATCTCAGTTCAGTCTCAAAGTTAGACATTCTAGCTAGAGCTAGATACTTGAGAGTGAAAACAAATTGACATTGAAAGCTCCAGAGACAAGAAGACCATCTCAATGAGCCTGTAGCTAGATTAGTGAAAAGGAAGACCATTCACTACATCTAGCTTGCATAGTGTCAGACATCCCTTTATTATATCTTGAGCATTTTGTACTGCATTTTCAGATACTATTTCATTTCAGACTTGACCTCATGAACTTAAGAGATTGTGATCACTTTGCAAGGCAGTAAAGCAATTTTATTGTTATTCTACCCTACAGACAATGGCACCTTTTCAACTGCCAAGAGTATGTATGGTAAATTCCTATGTGGATATGCAGAAGGTTGTACTGTCTGTATCAGATGCTGTAGCATAACTACCATTTATTTATAGTGAGATGGAATAGAGGCATTCATTTTTTTTTGGCTATTTTTGGGTCATTTTTCACTTCATTTTTTGTTTATTTTTACTGCCAACTTCAAACATTTTGCAGTAAATAATCAAAAATGAAATCAAAAATGACTGAAACATGGCTACTGTAAAACTCTAGGTCAGGATATCCCTCAAAAACAAGTGAAAAATGGAATCAAAAATAGAAAACAACACCATTTGGCTGTCCAGCTAGAATGAAACTCTGCTCCTTGACTGATAAATGAAGACAACAGAGCACTTTTCTTGTCCCTCCATCCTCTGTTGCCTGTCAGTGCTGATATACCTAGTAAATCAACTCATACATGTTGGGTCACTGAATTGACTGATAATTATGCCCAGCAACAATATAGGCAACTCAATTGAGAGCTTGAGAGTCATGATTCCAAGTCATGAACTTGTTTCCAGGATATAATCCAGAGGTTCTGGACAGATAGAATACACAGTAGAGCCAGGGAGAAATACTAGAGACTCCAGAGATATCTCTTAAAATGTGTTTGAGTGCTACCAAGGATAGAGAGTCAAAAGATGGACAATGCTTCAGCTTGGGTGCTGTGCCTCCTTCATTCCTAATGTCTAATTTACAGATGTCAGTGAGTGATATGATTCAAGAATATGAATGATTGATGCTCAACTTCCTGGTTGGAGATTTGGCAAGGAGGGATCTCTGCAGACCAGTGAAACTTTTGAGTGCAAAATACAACAACAAGAAGGGTAATAACAGGTGGAGATGGTCAAGGTTGTTTAGAGGTAGCTTGACCACTGAATAGAGAGTGGAGAGATGTATATAATTAACAAGCTGAAGTACTATGGTACATTCAAAGTGCTTAAATATTAAATAATGTGAATTACCAGAGTAGATATGCAAAGTACTAAAATCATACCAGTGAAGTGGAGAAGTGAGTGGGTTATGAGAAAGAGAGCATATGAGAAATACTGAGGAGTACAAACTGAATGATAACACAAAGGAATACAGTGGTCCACCAGCCAGTGGCAGGCCATCACCCAGTGGTGTGTTCATAATCCCATGATTGCAAATCTTGACCAATTTCTCTGATTTATTTTGCAAACTGCTTGTTAAAATGGGAGGAATGTACATTAGTTGTATTAGGTGCAGTAAATTTGGCAATTAAAATGATGAAAAATAACTAGTGTGCAAATTTTACTCAACTTATGATGTTTTTAAACCTTCCAGCTCAATTTACTTCCTGGAAAGCTTTGTTTCTGTGTTCTGAGCTACATTCCCACAGAAGAAAGTTGGCAGAGATTATATATGTATCTTGTACCATAGTTATTGAAGAAGATGTGCCAAAAGTGACACATCCAATGCAGTCTACCATTTACACCAAGAAATCATCAAGGGAGTTCATCCCATCCTCCCACCACCCTGCACAGCAGCATTTATGCCAGGAATAGCATCATCCCAGACTCTCAAGCAGCAAAAGGTCGATGAGGAGAATGATAAGCTGATAGACCATTGCATAGAGCTCTATACACTAGGCCAAAACCAAAGAAGAAAATCAATGTGTACAGCCAAAACCAAAACTGGAGCCACTAGCCAAGCCAATCAAATGAACAAGAGTTGTGAACATCCTTGATGGCACTGGTGATGATGACAAAAACTGGAACTATGAAGGTGAGGACAAGTCAGATTTTTAATTGATTGAGATCAAACCACTTTTATCTGCCAGCTACTAGCAACACACTGGCTGGGGAAGACCAAAACTATTTCAGAGTTTGATGCCTCTCAAAGACCTTCATTTTTCTCATCACTCAGATGAATTACATGAAGACCCACTCAAGATAGCATTGCAACTTTTCTGACAATGTAGCAACATAGAAATATTCAGTGCACTGTTTTCCAATTTGCTGTGCCACTGGCTGGTGGATCACTGTATACTATAAAAAATTGTTACATCTGCAATCTCTCCCAACATCTTCCAACACTTTCTGACTCTATGATACAATTTCCTGCTATGCTTTCAACATCTTCTGCCTGTCTCCATTCATTGCTAAACCCCAAACTATTGTTTTTATTATTTCATGCTCACAATACAATTACCATTTCCAAGTATGCTTCCACTCAGTTACACTTCTGCTCTTGTCTCCACTACTTTTATTATGTGTCAAGACTTCTATTACTCCTCATATCAATAGTATTGCTACTTATGCTTTTACTATTACAATCAGCAGTACTCATATTTAAGTAGTCTTATTTTGTACTATAGTCTCCAATCTGAATATTGACTAAGATTACCTCTAGTCCTCTGACTAAGTTACTACTAAGTCTTTCTGATTAACTTCTGACCTTCTGACCCTCTTCTGACCTTCCTTCTAGTTAACTTATGTTGACTAGTCTTAACTTGTCCTCAACACTAGACTTGGACTCTAGTCATCAATACCTTGCTTACTTCTGACAGACTTCTGATATGGGTAATTATCTTCTGCCATGTGGACCACTCATCTAAGTTAGAATCCACAAGAACTGGAAGGGTGCAGCACATAAGCTGAAGTCAAAGGTTCTTACCTTTAGTGTTCCAGTCAGAAATCCTTCTGATGTTACTTCCAACATTTCTCTGACATAGCACTATTGTAAACTACAACCACTAGTTCCTATACTCCCTTTTTGGAACAAGACTTGACAAAAATATAGTGTGTGTGGCTGAAATATAATGAGTGCAAAAATAGAAATAGACCAGAGTAAACCTGAGTCAATCTAGAGTTGAGTGAGGAGTCAGGAAAGTGTCATGATTGATTGTAAACAGTTCAGAGATGACAAGTGCTATATTGTACAGGGATATGACATACCATGTCTGAAGGGAGTAATGGTAACAACATTGAACTTACAATCCCAATGTTCCAGACATGGTTCAAGCAGCTCTGGCTTCACTGAACAAAGAAATAACAGAACTGTCACTGGATCTGGACTTTGAGATGCTAGATCTTGAGCTTTCTGATGTATTATTCTTCACAATTTAATTATTCACATTCAAGAGGAGACTAGAGTTAAAGTGGAGTGGAGACAAACTCTTAACAACAAGGGGTTCAAAAAATGGACAAGAGTGTCAGACACACAAACAATACACTCAAATAGTGCAGTGTTGAGGTTGTCAAATCACTCAGGGAGAGGAGAGGATAAAGGGAAAAGGATTTGAGCACTGTATTGCTAGTGGAGAAACAACCAGTGCAAGACTGGGGTTCTGAGTACAAACAATGTAACTAAATACTACCTAACTCATGTACTATGCATGTACTACTCATGGCCTGTGCATGTAAGTAACAATCAATCATAAAAGAAGTGTGCCTTGTGTTGACCTCATGGGTGCAGTCACCTCATGGTATCCATGCAGTTGTCCATGTGTTATTTCCAAGATTAGATGTCCCTGTGATAAGTCCAAGAGATAAGATAATGATAATTGCCAAAAGAAAAGGAGAATTCATGACAAAGAGGGAGGAAATCATGCAGAAGATCCAGATATCAGAGATTCCCCAGGTTGATACTAATTCTGGCCAGATTTTTTATCACTATCTTGTGAACAATTTATTTGATAGTGAATTTACACATGCACAGAGAAATCCCAGACTATGATGTCATTGACATTAACCATGTAGTGAAGCTAGTGGTTACAAGTAGTGTTCAAAGTGATTAAAAAATGTGTGAATAGGAATATAAATGAGAGAGTAGGTATATTAATTTCTGAATAGGAGGGCTCACCAGTTAATATAGTTTATGATGCTAGTTGCAAACTTTCATGGCAAAAATGCAAAATACTTGTCAAATGTGAGTTTTTTTTGTCAAATTATTTCTGTTAGTAGCTATCTTTAGCATGAGACCCATTCTCTATTCTATTTTTGGAAATACATATTGCATCCTTTCAATTACTTTTGATTCCATGAAGTGTCAGATAAACCTCCAAACATGTACACTTTAATCTATAAGGTATATCATGTGATCTTACACCTGAAAAATTGTTCAAATACAAGATTTAAACTAAAAGCTGGACCTATTCAAATTTGCATTTTCCAAGGGATTGAGAAAGCTCAGAGCTTAAAACTTTTAGACAAACATAGATATAATATATCTGAACCCAAAGAAAAAAATTAAAGTAATTGCTTGAAATTTAAGCTCAGAAATGAAGTGAATGACTGTACTGTGCCTATATAAAAAAACTGCAAAATAAATCTAGCTTAAGTTTTATTTTTAGAAATTTCCCATGTTAATAAATCTGGAATTTTATTTCTTAATTATTAGTGTGGGAAAAATATCATTGCATTATATAATGCAATATACTTTTCCAAAAATAGAATAGACAATGAGTCTGATGCTAAAAATAACTATTAAAGAAGCAATTTGACTAAAAAAATTGATATTTGGAAAGTATTTGCATTTTTCTCAATCTGGAAAATGTTTTATAATATACTTTTACTATATATAGCATCACATAGACAGTGGCTATGATTTAGCTCATCATCTATTTTTAGAAATTTCCCACACTGTAAAAGAAAGAATTATGCTATATATTCTGTTGCATAGTCACCCAGATAATGGCTATGGTTTAGCACAAATTCTGTTTTTAGAAATTTCCTACAGTAATAAATAAGTAATAAATAAGGAATTAACTATCTATGGTGATAAAATACAAGCAATCAAAGACTAATTTATTCAGTGTCTATACCTAAAGTATATATAGATTGTGCCTGGAGTATACATAGACTGTTGTACATCTAGTCTATGTATTTCAGATTTTATGTATCCTCTACATTGACTCTACATAGACTACATATTGATCTCCTCTTAAGGCACCTACATTCTATGTAGTTTCTATATAAATCCATATGGTATACATACAGCCCACATAGACATGTGGGGGAGTGTAATGATCTCAGTTGGAGAAGAGATGATTCTGGTCTTCCAGGTTCTGATCCAGCCAGTTGAGCAGGTGACTTATTCTATCAGTATCCTATTTGACCTGCAGACACCTGCCAGCAGAAGGACCAGCAGCATAATCAATAGTAGCTGTGGTACCCTTTTGACCACTCTTGCAGGGATGCTTTGCCACACCCCTGGCAGGTTTCTCACTAGTTCCAGTCTTGAACATTGAGGACACAATGATGTGGAAGACCACTCCTAGCCAATTTTACCCACAAATTCCAATCCTATGTCAAGCCTATTGAAAAAAACTGAAAATGAGCCAGATGTGTAAAATTAAGAAAGTGGTGCTGGCAGGATTCAAACCTGCAACTATGTACATAGCCTGCAATGCTCTCTCAACTGAGCTATAACACATTTTGTCAGATTTCACTAGTAGTCTTCTTTCTTGATCACTGATGTGGGATTGCTGACCCTCACAAGTAGTCTTTTTTTTGCTTATGCCTGGCTTATCAACAACTTCAGTATAAAGGCCTATACCCCTATGGCATAGAACAAGTTAGTGCACTAGGTGCCTCCATACTTGAATTCCAGATACATTCCCTGTTTTTTACTAATTAAATAAATGCCAATTTTGAATAGTTCAACATACATGCAGGTTAATAGAAATAAGTAAGGATGAATATATACATGACAACTACTCACACATTCCACTCCATTTCTGAACAAGTGGATGTACTGGGTGATTTTCTTGGTGAATTTAACCGATATTTACCATTTCCCTAATTAAGTGCAAATTTTGTATAGCTCAATATGCATGCAAGGTCATTGAATATGTAACAGTAAATATGTACATAATAACTGCTCATACATCCTACTCAGTTATTGAACAAGTGAATGTGCTGGGTGACTGTTAAGACCTGAACATGGCTGGATATATACTACTCCTATAGACAAGCCATTGAATACTAGTCCAATTAGAACATATGAAGCATGTGGAAGCAGAGGTCAGGTTGTAAATAATATATAGAAAGAGAGTCAGATGAAAAGAGGATATATGAATACTGAGAGAGCTGACTGAAAGCCTTTGTGGAGATGAAAGATAAGAATTTGAATGAAACTAGTAGAGAATGAAGACTAGTAGAGAATGAAGACTAGATATGGTATATCTGAAACATGTTGTTGGCTGTGGTGTGGCTGAAGCAGCCAAAGCTTGGCTACAAGGACTTGGAGTTTGTGGTGAATTGGAGTGTGACAGGATGGTGATGAGTGATGGCTGGAATGGGATATGACAGTGACTCTGTAAGTGAATTGAAATTTTATTCAGTTTTTTATAATGATTACATATGGATTTTGTGTATCTCATCATGCACACATTTGGCTGATCTAAATAAGCAATGACAAATATTCACCTGCTCACAACTTGCACATTCCACTCTGTCATCAAATGAATGTGTGTACCAGTACTAGCTATCCTATCCTCCACCAATCCTACACAAGTCTCTGCTACTCCTAGCCAATCTTATGCAATCTTACCCATAAATTCCAATCCTATGCCAATCCTATGAAGGCCTATAACCCACACTCTCATGTTCAAATACCATTCATTCTCTGGGAGAGGATTATAGTTCTACACACTCTCCTGTTCCAGTAGGATGTGAACGGACCTTATTTTTCAGGACAAATGCCTCTGGGTCAAGCTTCTGAGGCGATGTTAGACTCCCACCAGTCAATTCTGGATACAGCGGATGGGATGGCCCTATTATATATTGCCAGGAGCCTTCATATGATGGAATTTAATCCTAAGCTGAACCACAGGCTCGTCCTATCTCTCCCAATGTTGAAGCTACGCTCAATACAAATGGGTCCGGGCTTGCACTGATTAGGAGCCTGGGTCATCAAATCAACGTGTCTGGGAAGATGAAAATACTGTTTTCCTGGATCTCTGAGTATACGCCGACAAGGAAGCACCTGCTACTGTTGGTAGTCAACTAAGGAGTGGAGGTGACGAGAGATACAGAGATCTGGTAACAGGGAATATCTGAAAATTCTGTTCTTTGGGACTCGTAATGCTAGCGGACAAGCATACTGAAAACAGTGCTCACAGTCTAAGTACTAGACCGAGTAGTAATCATAATTCGCGTTAATACTATAGTCCTAGTCCATGTAATTTGTATCTACGGCAGGCAACGTGAAATGAAATATATCCATGGCTAAAATTGTAGTATGCTGCGCGAGCCTCTGGATAAGGCTGTAAAATTTTGAGTGCGCGCTCATGTACTTCTACCGTGCTATCCACAAGCACTTTGAGAGCTTCAAGTTTATTAATGCCATCCATCCTGGCCATAACTGAGATATAATTTTTGGATTCTTCTGCAATTTCTTCTTTGTAGAAAGAAAGAATATCACTTCACGATTTCATTGTTAGAAAATCCTGCAGGCACAATATAAATGGAGCTACTCACTTGGCATGATCGGAATAGTCTATAATATCCGGAAGAGCCTGGATAAAATTCGCCACAGGCATATGTGAAGGAAAAGTAAAGAGCCCATATGCCCCAGATGCGCCAGATAATCGACGAGCAAAGGAAGGATATCTGCGGGCCGAAGGGTGAACCTGAGAAAATGCGACTTGTCAAATACAAGCGACAACTACTGGATGAGAAACTGTTAGACCATACCTCCAATGTCTGAGTGGCATAATCAAGCATCAAAGACGTGATGAAGTTCAGAGTAGCGGTCAAGATAATATTTGCAACGATCGTGTTCGGCCAGAGCTTGTGCAATTCCAGCAGCAAATATGCCAAGTCGGCAAGGACTTTCTCTTCCTGCGGTTCATTCCGAAAGAACCGTTCAATGAACGATTTTACACGTCCGACTCCGATATCTGACTGGCATGCATCATCGAGGTACGACATATGGGCCGTATACAATGCGATGTATATCTTTACCTCAGTTTCAAGATGAGAATAGGACGTGTCGCTGATCACAATTCCTACTTCCATGAAAGGGCCAATGGCGTCCATTTCGTATCCTCGTGTGTTTGCCGAGCGCCAGCATATGTCTTTAAATTCGGGACTGATGAAGACGTCTGCTGGATAGGAAAATCCACAACGTGATAAGAACGCCCCAATGGTGCCACGAATGTTCCCGAGTCGTGCATCTTGCGGCTGGAGATACCTTAATAAATATCTCTTAGTCCTTATAAACTAGATCGACACTCACCGCAGAAACACTGTTGCAATTTTCGTTGTGCGTTTGAGACATGGTAGAGCGATTTCAGGAGAATTCAAACTTGGTAGGGTAAATGTGCGTTGAAGACTTAACTCGCCGCTCTTTTTATGCTATCTGTTGATGATGTGAAATGCAACTTAAATATCCAAATTGCTGGCTCGAGAGGATAACATCAGTCACGCAATAACCCGAACGCGACGGCGTCGCGTAGAGTTTAACTCCAATGGAGTATATACCAGAAACGAAAACGAAAGTTGCGCCCCCATCTAATCACCCGCATTCTCATGATGGGAGGGGCAGATAAGATGTCCGCCGCCGATCACGGCGCCTTCGGCTTGTCACTCTCAGTAAAAAAGGAATTCGGACAAAGTCCGCATCCATTCCGACCATAGTCCGTTGTTAGTCAGCAAAATCGCCCGATGTCAGTTTGTCTATAATTA